>MJUU01013932.1:39127-81946 GCA_002080025.1 Modiolus philippinarum | reverse complement strand
TATATATATGTGTGTGTGTGTGTGTGTGTGTGTGCAAACAAACAACAAAATGCAACAAAATTATAACAATATATTAGAACAATCTCTGACTAGAAATATTCAAAATCTTTCAGTTTGTCTAATGTAAATGCGTACATTTTCAAAAATTAAAGAATTTTGTTCATCTGTAAAAACATCATTACCAAATAGTAAAAGTTCAATGCTAATATTAATATTGCTTAATTTATCAAAGAGTTGTGTTCTCTCATTTTGTTATTTGGACATTCAAAGAATAATGTAAAACATCCTCATACGGAGCATTACAGCTGCACGAAGGATTATTAATAACATAAATTCGAGCTAAATCAGCGTTTAAAGTATTACATTGATGTCTAAGCCGGGTATGTAAAAACACTCAATTTCCTAGATCCATACCCGTAATAGGCTGGTGCCTTTATAATATTTGATCTTATGTTTGAACGACAATAAAGTTGGAGAATTTCTAACTGACGAATCCTGTCTATTCCAGAGGGATACACCAGATGGCACAAATGAACGTTCCATTGTTCTCAAGCGGGACCTGGGGACTGAATAATTTTCACTATTGCTTAGGTCATAACTACTGGTTGCTTTTAACATTTGATGGCTAGTAGCATCATCTCCACATGCTTTCCCCGTTTTCAGGTTAAGCAGTAGATCCTTAACATCTTGTTGTTTGATAACTATGTTATGTAAATCTGAATCCGATTTTAATGGCATAAATGGGGGTGTGTGATTACTATCGTGAATCGAGGAAATAGAACAAAAATACTTGTTCAGGAGTTCAGCTTTTGCTTTTTCCTCGTTCCTCGTTAATTTGTTTCTGGATCCAGTAACGCTGGTATTGTATAATTAGTACAATTTCCTTTCATTCATTTCCTTAGCAATATCCAGTACGACCTTGTATCATTTTTACAAAGAGAATCAATAAATTCAATAACACTTACGAAAAATTGCTCACGTGCAAATTTAATCATATTGTTTACCTTATTACGTTGTGATTTATATTTTAAAATAACAAAATACCGAAGTTACTGTGAATTTATTTTCTGCATATGCGCATTTCGAAAACTTATGTCTCTTCAGTGCAGATAAAATCTAAAAGTTTGGAAGACCAGAAACTCAAACATGTTAACAAATTGATAGAGAACAAATAACCAATATGATCTAAATGTAAAGCCAAAATCAGCCAAGGACAGAGCTTTGCATGAGGGAGATACTCCTTAGTTATCATCAAAATTTACTAAAATTTAGATATTGTAAGGTTCCAAATATAATCGGCTTTCGCGTCAGCACCGAAGTACTGACTACTGGGCTGGTGAATATCCTCGGGGACTAACAGTCCACCAGCAGTGGCATCGACCCAGTGGTAACAAATAACAAAATACCGAAGTTACTGTGAATTTATTTTCTGCATATGCGCATTTCGACAACTTATGTCTCATTGCAGATAAAATCTAAAAGTTTGGAAGACCAGAAACTCAAACATGTAAAAAAAATGATAGAGAACAAATAACCAATATGATTAAAATCAGCCAAGGACATTTTATATAAAAATGATACACGAGTCTGTTTATTCCTGGCTATTTTATTTAGTCGGTCGCGATGTCGTATTTCCCTCCTTATTTCCTGATTAAACCAAGGTTATGCCTGGTAATCATCTCAGGATACTTGTTTGTGAAATTTTCAGACATCAAATGAATGTCTACAAATTCATTAAAAAACTGTTCCCAATTAAAATTTATTTAACATTTTCAAGTAAAATTTGGAATTTTCAAACCTCCCTGGACAAATTATCTTGAGTTTAACCTTGCCAAGACCATAAATGTCGAGAAATGCACATAACTGCTCTACATTATATCAAATTTTCATCATACCTTTAAAGCCTCCTAAGAGATTCCCGGTGTGTCGGGGAAAGTCATCTACAAATATGTACCACGACGTCACAACATTGCGCAAAAATAGTCATTGGGAATTCCCCTCCTTTAAGTGATCTAAAATTACACCTGGTCAATTGACCTTGGTCTTGAAATAAACCCAATATATCAATGTTTAAATGGGTGCATCTTTGATCAAATTTCCTTAAATAGTTTTAAAGGTACAAGAATACAAAGTCTATCTTTAGATTCGAAAGGTCTATTTTCTCTTACGTTCCAACCCTGATTGGTTGAATTGGTGGTTTGATATCTTAACATGATATTAACCCCACCCGTGTAATTGCTCCACTTCATCACGTTTTTTAGTTAATTTCCAAATTGTATACAGAAAATAACATCCTTTTCTGAATTTTCTCTCCTTTACATCACTATTCAAAAAGTCACAGATTTAGTGTTTTCAGTGCTTTGATTTAGCACAATCACTAATAGATTATTAACCATTGACACAAAACCAAAATTACTTCTTTTATGTAATGAATCTCATCCCATGTTTAATACTAAGCCCTTAGAGTATTTTTCTACCAAAATGAAGCTGCAAATGTTCAAAGATGCCTTATGAAATTATGCTACCAAATGTCACCCTCCCCCACTTTGAGAAGGTGCTTCTAAGGTAAATTTTTGCACTTTAAATGGTCTTTGCTTTGGTTGTGGTCATACAAATAGCATTCTAAATGGTGAAATTGATGCAAAAAGGTCAAGAAGACAGGGAAAAACCCAGTTTTGTTTATTGTTTTTAGCATCTGAAGAATATTAGGTTTGTGAGTTGGTCGAAAAGCCCGATATGAATAGGTACACTGATAGTATTTAAACTACTGAAAATTCTCCCGGATGTATTTATTTCCCTTAGGATGATTAAATATATAATATTTAAAGAAAATAGCATAATAAAACAAATAGTGTGGCAAAGTCAACAATGTTTTCCAATAATCAGATGATAAAATTTTGTCTTGGCTGTTGTTTTGACACAGTGAACCTTAAAATGGCAATTTTGCACTGTTTAGTAGAAAAACAGCATGATATTTTTTATTTCTCAGGTTCATGTTCATATCAAACTGCTTATATAAGCACCATTCCTGCTTAAAAAAATTATTGTATACAAACCAGACAAATTTTTATATGGGGCAACTCAGTCATTGTTGTCGCATTTATTCGAGACATCGATCGACGTGTTATTTGAAAAAAGATTGAACACATATTCAAAACAGTGACAAATCTTTTGTAAAATCAGCCTGCATTTGATGTTTTCAAACTATTTTACACAGTTAACCCATCTAGTTTTGCTCAAAATCATTAAAATGGCCTAAAAGTGCTATTTCAGTGTAAAAATCTCAAAATATTTCATAACAGTTGTTTTTGGTCAAAATTGTAGAACCATCTGGCTAAAACTTCAATCTTTACCTCTAATTCATCATACATACATATTTTGCATCAGTTTAGGCTACTAACAACTTTTTGAGACACGTTTCCAAATTTTCGGATATTTTGTCTTAAGGTGTGAAACCATCAATTCATTTCTTAAACATTTTTAACTAAAATTTGGAATTTTCAAACCTCCCTGGACAGATTATCTTCAGTTTAATCTTGCCAAGACCATACATGTCGAGAAAGGCACATAAATGCTCTACATTATATCAAATTTTTATCATACCTTTTAAGCCTTTTTAGAGATTCCCGGTGTGTCGGGGAAAGCCACCTATATATATGTACCACGACGTCGCAACATTGTGCAAAAATAGTCATTGGTAATTCCCCTCCTTTAAGTGCCTTGTCAATTGACCTTGGTCTTGAAATAAACCCAATATATCAATGTTTAAATGGGTGCATCTTTCATCAAATTCCCTTAAATAGTTTTAAAGGTGCAGGAATACAAAGTCTATCTTTAGATTCAAAAGGTCTATTTTCTCATACGTTCCAACTCTGATTGGTTGAATTGGTGGTTGATACCTAAAGCCATACTTTTCACATAAATGATTTATTTAGGTTATGTTGCAGTTTTATATGGACAAGAGTAGCGTTATGATCACTTATACTTCTCTCAATCTGAATAACTTCAGATTCAATAAATATTTCACCATTTGATAGAAGTACAGGATCTAACAATGCTCCCATTCTCGTGGGTTTATTACATTTTGTAAATCATAATAATAATAATGTCGTGTAATCTACTATTTGAAATTGGTAACAAATCGACGTTAAGGTCACCAGTAACGATATTACTAGTATAATTTAAAGCTTTCAGTCATGATTTCAAGACAGCTTACTATTTATCAGGCCAAAAAAAAACTATTATAAAAGTGGCTTGCACAGCCAAGTTTACGATAGTTATCAAATTGAAAGAAAACGACTTAGTTTTTATTTTTACATCAGTTGAATCATTAGATTTATTTCAAATGACAATCAAAGTTTCGTCAATCTCGATTTAGAGTGGTGGTTTAATTTAAAATAGAAACTATGAAACTTGAAATATATCAGTATAACTATTTCCATGCGGTTAAAAATAAATAAAAATTGGAGATGAGATAATACTGGGCGGAAAACATTAAAGAAATCTAGTAATTTGACGGGATATTTAATACCTCGATCGAAATGAGATGCCAGTTCTGTTGTAACTTTTGTTATTTATCTGACTTGAACTACAGCATTTATCAGTTCTATTTTCAAATAGCGATTAAACAACGACAGAAGAATACCGAAGAAACAACAAAAATCAAAGTTCAAAGACAAAACGAGAACATAGAGAATAATTACGTCAGACAGCTACAAAACATATTTGTAAAAACACAACATTCAAATCAATGCCACTCACAGTGTGAACTACCATGAAACTAAGAGTAACATCAGGTGCACTGGAAGGCTAAGTTTGTCCTGCTCTGTTTACAGCACCCGTCACACTGTAAGTATGTCAATCTAGGAAAAAGTCAAACAACAAAATACCGAATTTCTGTTAATCTTTTTTCTTCATATGCACATTTCGACAACTTATGTCTCATCAGTACAGATCAAACCAAAACATTTGGAAGTTCATAACCGAAAATTTTATAAAAGCTGAACAAATAACCAAAATAAGAGTCATAAATATTAGGTATTCAGAGTTCTGCGATATAGGATCGATTTGTTTACTTGGCCATATTGACAATCTGCAACAGGTGATGTGTTTTTCAACATTGTCAGGAAGCGTTACAGATCCGGGAAGTCTTGAATCTAGCTGAAAATGTCCGCTTTCATTTGGGACTCTGGCACGTTATAAAATTCAATAATGTTATGGTGACAGTCATAGAATTTCTTGAGTGGTGAAATTAACATAGGCTGAACAAATCCTTGACCTAGCAGCTTTAAGGACAGTGTTTTTTAACGAAAGGATATGGAGTAAATGAACATGAGACAATAACACATATGTAAACTCCAACTGCAATAAATTTTAACGAGCTGTATGGCCATTTCGGAAATTAATTCCTCATCAGCAGCACTAGAACCCAAATATAGAAAATCCACAATTTCAAAAAATGTTTAAAATGCATAAAACCAAACGAAATCCGAATAATGTTCTTTTCAAAAACTCACTGTACAAACTACATGCCAAAAGTAACGTATCAATATGTGAAATACATTCCATAGACTGGTGAGGTAGGTATATTGGTGCTAAGAAAGGGAAAGTACACAATTAGGAGGTTAAAAGCATCGCGCTTTTTAAATTAGATTTCAAATGTCCATCTTCGTCAATATATTACAAAATATCAGGTACGAAGCTGAAGTAGGTGTATCAGTAGTTTCTTTAATTTCAAGCTCTTTGGGATAGATCTGGTGTAAATATTCCTTAAATTTTGAATTTATAATGAGAAAGTACATCGTCTATGTAGCGAAAGCTGAAATTAAAGGACTGGGGTAAATTTTTTTGTTTTCTTTGTGTAAGCCCTTCTAAAAACTTGACCTCAAACGAGTAAAGGAAATGGTCAGCTTAATGATGTTCACATTTAGTTGCCATAGGAATCCCTATTGTCTGTTGAAAAATGCTACCTCTGAATTCGACAAAAATATTGTCGATCGAAAATTCTAATATCTTGATTACGTCAGTCTCAATGTACTTCTTATCTAAATCTAAAATGTCTCAACGTCCTTTGTACTTCTAGTTGATGTGCTGGTATTCGCGGAATTCATAATGATAGTACTCCCATACGTATAAGTATTTATCAAAGATGACTCCATGGGGATACGGTTATAGCTTATGTTTCTCTGTCGAGGCTAAGGACTTTTGCTATCTTTTTTCTCAAGTAACACAAGGTATAAATATAATCGTTTATTTAAATATTTGATTCAGTATTCTCTTAGTTTAGTGAGTAAGTGCGATTCTTGGATTCAAATCAAATGGCTTCTTTTAAAATATTTTTTTTTCTTTTTGTTAAGGTATTATCAGTTACAGTATTTAGTCTCCGTAGCGCTATTGGTAAGGTCGCTGAAACAAACCTTACGCTATAAATCACACACATGTTTGAAATTGACTAGATTTAAAAAGTAAATATATTTACAACAGAAGTTTTGACTATTTTAAAAAAAAAAAGGTTAAATCGATGCCAGAGTACATGAAACTGTCCGACGTCTAAAGCTTAATATAAAGTGTGTGGTATCATCTGTAATAGGGTTGAAATACAAAAACTCTGCAGGGGTATTGTCGTACAATGTTCATGTTGAAATTTCCCAAGAAAATCACCAGTAAACCACGCCTAAATAAACTAAAATAATTTCCTAACTTGACATAGACATGTATCTGAATGAATTCTTAATGTGATTGAGACAGGATATTACGGACATCCTAAGATGGTCATCTCAAGGCAGATCGAGCGTAACAAAAATATCAGGCAGAATTTTCTTAGTTTAAGATATTTGTAGGTCTTAAATTATTTGTTCAAAAAATTAAAATAAAAATTATATGTCACCAATCGTCATGCTTTGAACATAAGGCCGAATTCGGTATTTTTCAGCAATATTTAAAAACATATATAGGTAACTCTGTCTGAGAACAGGCTTATTGTTTAGCTTTCATATAGAATCAATATCAAATAGATTTTTTTCTTCTAAATTTCAAATTTAAGAGAGACACACTTCAGCTATCTGTTGAGCTGAAAAATTCTGTATGTCACCGTTTGGTTAAGATAGATATTTTATATACTTTAATTTACAAAATAGAAAATATTTACAAAGAAGGGAGCTAATTCGTGGGAAAAAACATTCCGGCTTGAAAATGAAGTCAATTCCAATTCCGACTCGAGTTTTGCAATATGCGCCAATCGAATACGCCGTGTATTCATGTCGATCGTATTTAAAACGCTTATTAAAAAGTGTATTGTCAGACTTGTCTGATATGAACATTTTACTTTTATGTTTTATGGAAATTAACTGTTTCTAACCCCTTCAAAATACTGACGCTGCTCTTAATGGATGTCTCTAGTATTGGATTTGGCCTCCTATTTCGATATTTTTGGTAATGAGTACTCCGTTCTCTTTTTTCGATTATAACTTTCAATATTACTAATATTTGATTATGCTGATGTTGCTGGTGCGAGTTTACGCTTGGAGCACGTGTATAGCATACCATAATGTACTGTTTATTATTCAACTTAGATATTTTTGTATTTTATTACAAAACACAAATGTCGGTAAAATATTATCTTAGTTTGGTTACAAACCGCGGTATTTGAAAGTCAATTCCATCAGGGCACAATATTTAGTTTGGCTGAATTTGGTTTCCTATTTCGGTATTTTTGGTAATGAGTACTTCTTTTCTGACCATTTTTGGGGTTATTGCTTTCCATTTTATTTGATTCTAATGCTGCTGATGAGAGGTTACCCCTTGGAACATATGTACAGCATAACAAAATTTACTGTTTATCATGCAACTTTTGTATTTTTGTATATTTGTACTCATTTACATCATTTCTTCGCTATAACCATACAAGGAGGCATCATACGGTTATTGATTTTTTAAGGCTAGATTACCGAGTTGTTCAGTGAGTTGGACGAAGCACAGGCAGTGTTACCTCATTCACGATTGCCACCTGTGGGGAAATAGTTTAACATAGCAAAGATATGGAAAATGTATTGAACGATCTTCTCCTATTAAACTACTGACTCAATTGGTACAAAACTTTTTCACAATTGTACTTTCTAAGTTTGTTATTTAAACGTTTAGATGGACGCCAGTGGGAAACATAGTTTAACTCAGGAATAATATGGAAAAATCTCTATGAAACCACTCGGCAAATTGGAACAAGCATTTTGGTTGTCCGTTTCAAAGTTTGTGATTTTTATGTGTGTACTTCTTCCAAGATATCCGCCAGCGGGAAACACATTTTTATTTTAGGACCCTATAGAAAATACATCCAAAGATCTACGCTGAAAGTACTGATCCAATTGGAGTCAAACTTGGTTGCAAAAGTTCTTGAGAGGTCCCAATTAGTCCTTGATTGGCCCCCATCAAAGTTTGTGATAGAATCATGGGGAACGTAGTTTTAACATAGGCCCCTATGGAAAAAGCATTCAAATATCTTCTGCTCTGAAAACATTGAACTTAAAGGAAAAATAGATAATCCAAAATCCAAATCACATGACAATACAGAGACAGAACAAATAGGTAGGAATAAAACAAAGAATCATTAAGGAACAAGAACGCAATGCAAAAGAAAGCACCAGCAATGATAACCATTACAAAAACCATGGGCAGCGTTGGTTACGCATGACTTGCTTCTCGCCTGCCACTGGCCACATCGTCAATGAAAAAACCCAGTGGTTAGTTATAATCAGTATATGTAAATCTAAAAGTACTTAAAAATTGTCTGTTGAATCATGGTGACCATTTTTAAGACTTCTGTAGTGATAATTCAACAGTCTTTGAACTAATGTCAATTTTATACCCATACTCATTTTTTAGGGTTCGGCAATGGAAAATAATGGATAGAGATGTGTTTGTTACCTAAAAAAACAAAGTACATGTCTCACAATATTGTATATAAGATAAAAAAAATGAGAAAAAAAATGTAAAGATAATTTTATAACAATAGATATTATCCAGATTAAAAATGCAACCCCTTTGACAAGGTTTGTGTACATGTAGTCTGCGTATGAAAAATATGTTAAAAGTAACAAAATTGTTTGAATAATTTATAGTTTTTTTGAACATTTCATTTCACTGTCTACGACGTTTCCATAGCACTTGTTGTTGCCTTCCACTACTTAAATTGACGGGGTGGTTTATTTTTGCGCCATCAAACCGGTTAAATCTTTCATTTCTTTTCAAATTCCTGTGCCAAGTCAGGACCATTGTGGTTGATAGTTTTCCGGTAGTTTTGCACCTGGTTTGTCTTTTTCCCTTGAATTTCGGCTGTTGCTTATTCTGTTCGATTTTTTTACCCTCATTTATGATTATTATTTGTCTCGTGTGTTCAAAAAATAATGCTATTTCATGTACCTTAAATATTTTATGCTCATACGTCAGCAGTTATTTTGTAAGTGACCGATACAGATTTGATCATTCTTCCTAGTAATAAAAGTGACAACAAAACTGTCCGAAGCAATTACAGGGAGAGACCAGTAAGGAAAATCGGTAAAACGTAGGACAGAATGGAGAAAAACATAAAATTTTTGGCAAGTCGTCATATTCCTGACCTGGAGCGGGCATTTTATAAATAAAATGATTGTTTAAACCAGGTTTAATGATGCATCAACCTCCCGCTTATATGATGAATTTATTTTAATGCTATCATCAATATTCAACTTATAAACTAGAATAACTGTGAGCAAAGCTCACAAAAACATACCCCCGCTCCCCCATTTTATTCCAGATGTAACCCCCCAAAAAAATCAAAGTCAAATAAAAATTTTAAATAGCTGGTGCACAATGGCAATATCTACTAAACATTCTGTGAAAGTTTCATTGGATTTCACCAAGTGGTCTAGGAGGAGTTGTCGCCACAAAGTATGTACCCTGATGCCAGTGAGTCACCCCCCCCCAAAGACAAGGTCAAATAAAAATTCTAAATAGCTGGTGCACAATGACAATATGTACTGAACATTCTGTGAAAGTTTCATTGAATTTCATCAAGTGGTCTACGAGGAGTTGTTGCAACAAAGTATGTACCCCTATGGCAAAGAGCAAAAAAATCTCCCCAAAAAAAAAATCAAAGTCAAATACAAAATTTAAATAACTAGTGCACAATGGCAATATCTACTGAACATTCTGTGAAAGTTTCGTTGAATTTCACTAAGTGGTCTAGGAGGAGTTGTCGCAACAAAGTGTGAACCCATATGTCAGAGAGTAAAAAAATCAACCAAAAAAAACAACAAAAAATAAGAAAAGAAATTCTAATCAAATTTTAAAATAACAGGTGCACAATGGCAATATGTACTGAACATTCAATGAAAGTTTCATTGAATTTCATCAAGTGGTCTAGGAGGAGTTGTTGCCACAAGGTAGGTACCCTATGGCGGACGGACGAACGAACGGACGGAAGGACGGACGAACGGACAGACACCATGATCACTATATACCGCCCGCTAAAGCGGGGGGTATCATAAACTGATTAGATTTTCTTTCAACCGAGGCACTCTAGGTGATTCGTAGACAAAATTAAAACATTTATTGATAGAATAGTTGCAGGAACATGCGTTTTATATGCATAGTTTACTTGTTGATCTGAAAAATAACTGTTTAGTGACACTTGTCGGAACGCATTACAAGTAGGTAAATTCTAATCTTACTGTTTCTATCGCTGGACTGAAACAGCTATATTCTGTCTATTTTTTATTGGTTCTACAATAAACAATGAAAAGATATGGAGTAAATGCACATAAGACAAAGAATCATATATGAAGCTTTGCTCATACCTCATAGTAAGTTCAAGACTTCAAGACACTGGTTTGAGCCTGCAGATCCATGGTACTCGTCAACAAAAATAACAATAACTGGCAAAGTGTTCTTACAAACACTGGCATTCGTTGTATTGACAATAATTAGTAATTGCACGAAAAATAAAATACTAAATAGGGATAAACTAACTGAAAATATACTGATCTGGTGAGTTGAAAACTAATTGAAAAAGGTCATGTTATTAGCTTTTCTGTTGCTGTAGTTGACTTCAAAATATCTGTTTTCTTTTCCGATAAAACTACATCTAAGCATTTGCTCTGGAAGGGAGTTACTTTCATTATCATTTGGAAACTTTTTCATCAAGTAACAAATCCTAGTTTTCCATGTGTTTTATATTATTAATAGATACTAGAAAAAACCTATGTGACTGACGATAACAATCCCGATACTAACAGAAATCGCCGCTGGGGGAATTAATTTACATCCAGAGATACGTTCAAATGTTTTGAAGACCAGTGTTATAAAATGCTTCAAAAATACAAAAATACCAAAGTTGCAAAAATGAACAGTAAATTTAGTTATGCTGTACACGTGTTTCAAGGAGTAACCTCTCATCAGCAGCATTAAAATCAAATAATATGGAAAGCCATAATCAAAAAATTGTAAACAAAGAAGTACTCATTACCAAAAATATCGAAATAGGAAGCCAAATCCAGTACTGAGGACATCCACCGTGTGCCATACTCGGAATGAAGCCGTAGTATTTCGAAAGGGTTGGAATTTTGATAAAACGGTAAATTCATATAAAATCCGTAATGCAAATTGTAAGAAGGGCTTAACTGATACTGCCGATGTGTACTGTAATCAATGACGATTTTTTACCAAATCCTTTTGGGGAGTTTTGAGTTTGATTTTGCTTCCGTAGTGCGACAGTGTTTTACCAGCAGACTAGGCTCATTGAGCTAGCTGGCATTTTAGCTGCGATCACTCCTTAACCCATCTTTCTTATTCTTTTCTTCACAAGATCATGTTCTTCGAGTTAGAAGTCTACCTTTATTGGGTTTTATTTGTATATGTATTATACTATAGGAAAAGGGATAGAGAAAGGGGAGTTTGGTACCCATAAACCGGTTTAAACTATCGCTATCTCTAGCACGTACTGATATCAAGTGCGGCTATCCCGAGTTCCAATCGTTATATACGTTTGTCTTATGTCTTTTAATTTTTTTTCTTGTGCAGTTTAATGGTAGGTTGTGACATGTGATTGTACGTTTCGGTCATTGTAAGTGTTTCCTGTTATTTTCCACACTAATTGATTTTATTTGTAAGTAAATTTATAAAAAGAAGTAAAATATGCAAATTACTTTTACATTGCGCTTTAATCTCCAAGAACTGCATTTATTCTTTGGTACATGTATATAAGAGCAATTCACATATTGTAGTTTGATTTTAAAACAGTTCATCCACACCGCGTGTTCCAACCTTTCCAATAAACCTGTCCATTACAGCACATTTGGGAGTTCCAATTAAACGGAACAGTACCGCAGCAACTGGTCCTTCCTCTTTTATAATTAACACGTCCTCCGCAGCATATTTGAGATCTCGTACTGAACGGAACTTTACCACAGCAACTGTTCCGTCCCCTTTTATAATTTACTCGTCCTCTGCAGCATATTTGAGACTTCAAACTGTACGGAACTTTACCACAGCAACTATTCCTTCCCCTTTTATAAGTTGCATCTCCTCTGCAGCATATTTGGGACCTCGTACTGTACGGAACATAACCACAACAACTGTTCCGTCCCCTTTTATAATTCACACGTCCTCTGCAGCATATTTGAGACCTCGTACTGAACGGAACTTCACCGCAGCAACTATTCCTTCCCCTTTTATAACTCACATTGCCTCTGCAGCATATTTGGGACCTCGTACTGTAAGGAAATTCACCACAGCAACTGTTCCTTCCCCTTTTATAAGCCACACGTCCACTGCAGCATATTTGGGACCTCCTACTGAATGGAACATTACCACAACAACTGTTCCGTCCCCTTTTATAATTCACACGTCCTCTGCAGCATATTTGGGACCTCGTACTGTACGGAACTTTACCACAGCAACTGTTCCTTCCCCTTTTATAACTAACACGTCCCCAGCAGCATATCTGGGACCTCCTGTTGTACGGCACTGATCCACAACAACTGTTCTTTCCCCTTTTCCAACTTAGTCTACCATTGCAACATATTTGAAAGTTATGGTTGTAAGGACCACACGCTGAAATCAAATTTGCGAATATTTTTTTAATTAGTTTAGTTATAAAAATATAACTAAATTTGTATAATTTTAGGAATGAATAATGATTCTGTAATATCGTTTTTGTACATGTAAAAACATCTAGGCAGAAATGCACATGCTTCGTATTAGTTGATTTGCCTTGACCTTTTGAAAAAAGCAAAACCACTTCTTACTCAGGGATATGTTTAGCCTTTGTCCTTTAAGAAATTTTATGGCATCTACCACAAATTGATGGAAATATACATTCTTCCGTAAATGGCTGTTTCCCGTGTAAGACAGCTCATAGAAGACATGGTCGCGTGAAGCTGTCTTACACGGGTAAACGTCCAATCCAACGTTCCGATTTGTTCGAGTCATAACTGCTACTATAATAAACTTTTTATTTGACGCCACAGCTAGAAAATCTACAAGAAATGGCAAGTTTTACTTCCTTCAGTTTGTTCGTTGTATTTTACTTACACTCGACTAAAATTGAAGATCGGGATATATTCCACTTGTGTGAGAAATTCTACGTCTTTTCCTCGTTACACTCGGGAAAAGACAGAATTTCACACACTCGTGGAAGATATCCCTTATCTTTAATATGGTCTTGTATAAGATCCTATTGATCTTTCGATGTCAAAAATGGGAATGGACATTTTCAGCAACATTTTATATGTAAACGGATTTCTTTTTACCGGCTTTCACTTCTATCTCGACTGACTCACTGAAAATACATGACGAATATGGTTTACGAAGCAGGAAATGCCTACCCTAACAAACAATACGATGTCATTCTCAAGTTTTATGGGGTAGTTGTGAGTGCTTTACTTTTGAATGTTACGTTTTAAGTTAATTTATTTCATATTATTTTATTTGTTATTTCTTTTTGAATAAGAAGATAATAGGAAACATCTCCAATGCCTGAAAATTAAAGATACAAGCCACAATCTACTTGTGAACTGCACCAGAAAAACTCTCACAAAAGACAACGTAAACAACGGTAGGAATTTGGGACAGTCGGACGTGCGTCCTGCACTAGCAAAAGCCAGCAGTAGGGTTAAATGGTTTCTGGGTACTCAAACCTCCCCTTTCTCTATCCCGTTTTCCAACTGTATAATACACGTACGAATAAATCCAGGTAGACTTCTAACGTCATTACTACAATCTTGAAGAGGAAAGAATAGGACAAAACATAATTTTAAGTGGTCATGGGGTGCTCGCCGCTTATCTGCATAATAGCTCAAGAAGCTTAGTCTACTTGTAACACTGCACTCTAAACTGTCCTAACCTCTGGCTTTTGCTAGTGGTCTCCTAAGTTGCTATCGTTATTAACGTTTGTATTTTGTCTTGTTTGTGTTTTTCCTGTGAAGTTTTCTGGCAGATTGTGGAATATAATTGTTATTTTCAGCCATGTAATCCATTTTTTCCATTTGGTGGAAAATAATCATACATTTCCATGGAAATCGGTAATATCTTTGAGATGCCGTCATGTATTTTAAATCTTACGTTCATGAATCCCAAAGCCAATTTAGCGGAGTCATGCAGAGTTTCGGGTCAATATACCCCATTACGTAAAAAATATTAGTTACATCCAATCTTTTCTGGATTTTTAACTAGTTTCTTGCATTTTAACAACATTTCCGTAAAACTGAGGATGTGAATTTTCCTCGAATATAAACTGTTTGCAAATAACGCCATATTTTGATATCAAAACAACGGCAGTAGAATACCGAAGGAACAAAGCACAAGATTACACAAATCAAAGTCCAGAGACAAGGCAAAAGCAAGAACACCAAAAGACGGAAGACCAAAGACACCACATGCCTACAAAACACTCGAACGTTACATATACAACACAAAAAACTAAAGCACTAACAGTGTGAACTCTCAATAAACAAGAGTGACATCAGGTGCCCCGGAAGGGTAAGCATGTCCTGCTCTGTGCACAGCACCCGTCACACTGTCAGTGGGTCAATTCAGGGTAAAGTCGAAACCGGTAATGTCAAATCAGGGAAGACGCAAATCTAGCTGAAAATGTTTATATCTTTTATAAAAAATCATAAATGTATTCAGTATCGTGTTTGTTTTGGTTCTATTGATGTTTTTGCCATGTCTCTTGATTTGATTTCTATGATTTACATATCTTTTGTTCCTTTGTTATCTTACAGCCTTTGTTTTTTTATTAAAACACTACTTTATGTTGAACTAGGTTATATTCAGCAAGTGTTGAAATTGTCACTACAAAAGTTATCATAATTAACAATGAGGGATATGGAGTAAATGCAAAATCTCTACAAATACATGGTAAAACACAGCAATGGAACAACGCTTTTATTGTTGTTCTTCATCTTGAAGTCACCATGAGGCCTTCAACAATGAGCATTACTCATACCTCATAGCAAGTTCAAGACGGCATAAGTAGGCATATCGTTATAATGTTTTTGTTTCACAAAGCAAAAGCAGTAGAATATCGAAGGAACAAGGAATTTAGGATTGGTAACTACAAAAAAAAACAGTCCATACACATGGCCAAAACGAGAAACATAGAAAAACAATGACGCTACAAAGCCACAAAACGCAGAAATAAAAACACAACATTCAAAATCAAGGAATAGTGTGAACTCCCATGGAACTGAGAGTGACATCAGATGACCCGGAAGGGTAAGCATGTCCTGCTCTGCTAACTGTGCCTGTCACATTTGTCAGTTGGTCAATCAAAGATGAAGTAAAAAAAGGTTTAGTCAAATCCGGGAAGTCGTGAATCTAGCTGAAATGTCCGCTTTCATTAGGGACACCGGTCGAAACGTCATATCTTTCAGTGATATATGTTAACGGCCATAGCATTTTTTGAGAAAGTAGCTTCTTCTGAACAAATCCCTGACTTGGAAACGGGATAGATAAAGGGGAGGTTTGGGTAGCCATACATCGGTTTAACCCTATCGCTGGTTTTTGCCAGTGCCGGTACCAAGTCCGGCTGTCCCGAGTTCCTATCGTTGTCTACGTTTGCCTTTTATCTTATTCGTGTTTTTCATGTGTAGTTCCATGGCAGACTGAGGCTTGTAGTTAAAATTTTCAGCCATTGTAGTTGTTTACTGTTATCCTTTTTTTAACATTTAGTAGCTTTTGGGACAGTGTTTTGCACTATTCAAAAATCACTGTATAAACTGCATGCTCGACAGTTACGAATCAACTGTGAAATGTACACTTCTAAGCCTGGAGAGGTAGCTATGTTGCTGCTAAGAAAGGAAAAGTTTACAATTGAGGAGTTAAAATCTTCACGCTTGTCATATAGCTTATATTTAAAACGTCCAGCTTGGTCAATATACAACAAAAGATCTAGGTAAGAAGCTAAAGTGGGTGTTTCAGTAGTTTCAAGCTCATTTGGGATAGATTCCTTGAATTCTGGATTATTAAGGATGCTGCTGGTCATGTTTACGAAGTTCTGTTCGATTTTCGGACTTCTTCTGTTTTATCAATTCAAAAAGCTCATTATTCTTTTGCCCGGTGACCCACCAGTTTTTTTTCCTTAATTTCATTTTATACTTCTTTTGGAGCATTCTGACAAAATTATATTCAATTGGTGTAATTTTGTCACATTCATTATTGCATAAATAGTGCTCATATTAAAATGCATCTCATAAATTACATCAGTTACATATCTGTTTTTTTCTGCATTAGCCCTTGTAAAAATTTGCCCTCATACGATTAAAGGAAAAAATGGCGGAGAGTAAGTTCCAATACGAATCCCTACTGTCTGTTGGAAAACGCAGTCTCCGATTGGACAAAAATATTGTCGATCAAAACTTCTAACATCTTGATTTCGCCAGTCTCAATGTCTTCTTTTTTGAATCAGTATGGTACTTAACAAAATATGTTTTGTCTTTCCCTACTACTAAAAGGTGCATCTGCACTTATAGCTGTTTTCAAGCGACGAATGCGGTTCACAATTAATGACTTTATCCAATCGGACAATGCCTCAACGTCCTCTTTCTCTTTCTCTCCCAATTTCTAGCATAGTCCTCAACTACATCCATGCATCCATGCACAAATGAGACTTAAAGACATTTTTGACTAGGTCCAGAAAACAGGACAGCAGCAGAATTTTGTTGGAAATATAATTTGCTTGAAAAAGCTGGAAATTGTTGAACAATGTATAATTGATGAACTTTATCAACTGATAAAAACAGTCCATCTCGGAGTTTGTCACTAAGGCAAACATCGCTTGGTGACTTCGGTATTTACTTATTTGGTAAATGATAAGGATTTTTATACGAGTGTGAACATTGCAGTTTGAAAATTGGTTGTATGGCCGATATCGCTTCTGTTGCTTTTATCTATCGTGGTCAATTGATCAATCATGACAAATTAGAAAATGAAAGTGTGTGATGCACAACATCACGATGAAATAGTAGTTGTGTGCCAACACAATTTTTTTCGATTTTTTGAAGTGCAACATATTCTACACTGTGAAAATGGAGATTTGCTGATTAACAGAACTTCCATTTTTTTCCTTTCGCCCAAAGATAAATGGTATTGGTACCGAGGGAACGCTGATGATAAGAGAAGAGATACTTTATTTCTTGGCTCATGATAATGAAAACAACCACTAACTTTTACAGTTTTAATGAAAAGTGCATAACATGAACTAATTAGACCGTCTTCATACACGACATGAACGAAACCTAATGGCAAAAGAAATTCTATTCTGATATTGAACCTGAAATTTATACGTGTATAAATTTGATTATGTCACAACTTGAAACCAACGATTATGTTTATATAACTTATAGCGAATGAAAGAAACTACTGACATTGAAAACGGAAGCGAAATAATTTACTGGTATGAAAACAAACTAAAAATACAATCTACAATGTATAAACAGTGTTTAGGAAGAGAACACTTGTGTAACAATTTTCGGCCTAAACATGTCGACTGAAAACTATCTCGACTGACTCACTGAAAATACATGACGAATATGGTTTACGAAGCAGGAAATGCCTACCCTAACAAACAATCCGATGTCATTCTCAAGTTTTATGGGGTAGTTGTGAGTGCTTTACTTTTGAATGTTACGTTTTAAGTTAATTTATTTCATATTATTTTATTTGTTATTTCTTTTTGAATAAGAAGATAATAGGAAACATCTCCAATGCCTGAAAATTAAAGATACAAGCCACAATCTACTTGTGAACTGCACCAGAAAAACTCTCACAAAAGACAACGTAAACAACGGTAGGAATTTGGGACAGTCGGACGTGCGTCCTGCACTAGCAAAAGCCAGCAGTAGGGTTAAATGGTTTCTGGGTACTCAAACCTCCCCTTTCTCTATCCCGTTTTCCAACTGTATAATACACGTACGAATAAATCCAGGTAGNTATATAACTTATAGCGAATGAAAGAAACTACTGACATTGAAAACGGAAGCGAAATAATTTACTGGTATGAAATAAACTAAAAATACAATCTACAATGTATAAACAGTGTTTAGGAAGAGAACACTTGTGTAACAATTTTCGGCCTAAACATGTTACGATTATGTTTTAAACCTAAACACTTTTGAAATTGAACACGTTTAGGATTCGAACCCGTTTATATTAATAACATCTTTTAAGTATTTAACTGATATTTTCATGAAGTTAAACACATGAAAATACTTTCCCAAACGTGTTTAGATCTAAACATTTTTGAAATTATGGATTACCTGTATTTGGGTTCTAGTGCTGCTGATGAGGAATTAATTTCCGAAATGGCCATACAGCTCATTAAAATTATTGCAGTTGGAGTTGACATACAGTTGGGTGCAGTCATAACCTCTCACAAAGTTAACTTAGAACTGCTCTAATGACTGCTCTAAGTTAACTTAGAACTGTTCTAGAACAGTTCTAGAGCTACTCTATACAAGTGCTCTAAAAGCAGTCATTGCCAACCAGTCTTTGATTAGAACTGTTCTTAAAGCAGTCATCGACTAGAACTGTTCTAAAAGCCGTCATGGTCTTCCGTATGACTGCTTTTAGAACAGTTCTTAGTTAACTTAGAATATGAACGTTTTTATGACCACTTTTACAACTGCTCTGTCTTATGACCACTTTTTGAACTGCTCTTTTATATGACTGCTTTTAGAACTGTTCTAAGTAAACTTAGAAAATGGCCGTTTTTATGACCGTTTCTAGAACTGTTCTTCGTCTGCTCTAAGTTTACTTCAAGTTAACTCAGAATTGTTTCTAAGTTAACTTAGAGTTAACTTGGTTATGACTGCACCCAACTGTATGTGTTATGATCTCATGTTCATATACTCCATATCCTTTCGTAAAATATTAGCTATTTCAAATGAAGAGTTATCCCTCATATAGAGGGCGCTTTAATTTTTGTTTGTTTGATTTTGAAAATGGAAACGTGGCAATAAACAGTGATGAACCATGCGCCTTCTATTGGGGAGATGTTGCTTTAAAACAGTTTATGTTTTAAAGGTATCTACTGATCGAGGGTTAGTATTGGACATTATTTTGATGTGAAAAGTTTATTTATTACTGATGCATTACAAATTTCTTTTCATTTTTTGTTTTTATCATGCACCGATTTCCATTGACATGTTATTTGCATGCAACTTTGAAGAAATTTAAAAGGAATGTTTCTCTATATATTTTTGTTCAAATGCACACGCTTTTTTATTCGAAGTACTTGGATACTTATTCTAGCATATAAATGGATTTTTTTTATCTGACGGTAGAAGCTAAACCATTCTTGCGGATTGAATCTCCATATCGGCCAGTACAAATGTATATCCTAGATTGAAGCTATTAAAGAGAAGAAGCTTGAATATTTTGATGAATCAATCTATTTAAAATTAGATCTCCACACTAGCTCTTTTTTTTTTGGTCGCTGCGTCCCACGCAGCGACCAAAATAAAAGAGCAAGTGTGGAGATCTAATTTTAATTAGATTGTTGATGAATAAGCAGAAAGAGAAAGTTTAACATGTTTAAAACATAAACACTAATGTATGATAAACATTTATAAAACCTTTATACCTAGGATTGTGTTAGGATCACCGTTTTTAGAGTGTATACTTGTAGAGAATATGTCTCATTTGCATTTACTCCATATCCCTTCATTGTTAATTGTATTGAAACTGCAACTCAGCTTTCAGCAAAAAATTGATTCTGTCACAAGTGGAAACCAACAATTATGTTTATAATATGTTTGCAATACTTTACTGACACTTTTGTTGTTTTATAATTACTTGGTCGATACTTCTGCTGCTGTACTATAATGGTGTCACTTGGTCGTATCCCATTTCTTTTCTACTAATGCATTGGCCAGAAAAAAACTGGTCGTTTGAAATTTACTATATCTAAAATTTTGAAAATAATTGAGTGGCAATCAAATAAAAAAGACGGATTGGTGCATCAGGGTACAGACGCGACTGCTCAATAAGTTGTACATCTACTTTCTTTATTAGGGTAAATGTAAAGGTCAGATTTATTTAACGACACAAATCAAAAGCATTCAGCGTTGAAAATTCAACAATGAACACAAGCTCTACACGAACTTTTAAAACGACTTGAGTTGAACGACCGATTAGCTATTTTGAGCTTGTTGCATAGTCACAA
The DNA here is from genome assembly GCA_002080025.1 of Modiolus philippinarum. Taxonomy (NCBI): domain Eukaryota; kingdom Metazoa; phylum Mollusca; class Bivalvia; order Mytilida; family Modiolidae; genus Modiolus; species Modiolus philippinarum. The sequence goes on along the minus strand of MJUU01013932.1, from coordinate 61,251 downwards.
CGCTTGTGGAGAAAGAAAGCCCCAAGTTCTAAGCTGGAAAATGTGAAACCCCCGAACAAGGGTAGGTGCCTTGAAACTTTGACACATTCGGAATTCTTACCCATAGTGGTGTCGGCCATTGGGGTTGAAATTCTAGTGCGTTGATCAATCAGCTATCCTGCCCCCTGAGATAATAGGCAGGTTGTTAGAAAGGAAATTAATAAATGAAAATGGTGTTTTTTTTCAACTCTCATTGTCATGTTTATCTGCATGTGTGTTTTGTCCCCTACTCAAGTGGTGTCCTTGTTTCCTAGTGTTTCCGATGTTGCCATTGTCCGTGGATTGTTCGATATTTTGATTGACGGTTCGGTTCTCATTTACATATGTACTGTGTAAAGTGATTTCTCTTTTGTCAGTTTTTGTTTCATTTATTAAACAGTAAATAGATGAAGTCCATCGCTGATTGATAGAAAATAAAAATATATTAAGTAATTTTTATGAGACAACAATCTAGATAGAAAGGAATTTAAAACTGTTCAAGTGAGAAACTAATGTCAACGCTTAGAGCTTTGCAAATGACTTCAGACAAAAATGCATTTATACTGCATATCAAGGAACCAACATTATATAGCACTTCTAAGATATAGCAAAGCCCCAAAAGGAATTATTCATACAATAATTTAACACGAGAAAAGCTGTCAGTGTGACAGCAACCTGGGCTTTCTTTGACATAAGAGCCCAACTCAGGGTAAAATGTAAAACTACTACCCAATCTTTTAAGTTAAGTTAGTTCTTTGTAATTTCATCATACCATTTACTAATTGCATAACATTTAGATACCATGATATATCAAGCACATATAAATACTATGAATACTGCGCAAAACAAATCCCGATTTTGGACACGATAAGATACCAAATTAGTAAATTTGAGTTATACAGATAACTATTTCGACAACTTGTATGACCGTTAGGGTACGACGAATGTCAAACATTTAAAAGTTCAAAGGTCAAAATATATGAAGAGCTTTTAGAGAACAAATAACGTTTAGTCCTAAATACATCTACTTAGAACAGAGCGAGTGCAATACTCTCTATTGGACTAATTTTTATGATAAAAATCTTATACATTTGAACTTTACAAATGATGGGTTTTGCGGCCAGTAGAGAAGTAACATTAGAACTTATTTTGTCATAGATTGCATAATGCATACATAATTTTTTTTATGCTGATTTGCATTTTTACATTTAATTCTTGCCCATATGAATTGTAATAAGGACCTTTACTGTCACTACAAATGAGGGTAATAATAAAATTCCTGAAATTCCAGGAAAAAAATCTTGACTTAGTTCAAGCATATCAAATGAAAAGGTGGATTAAACTGGTTTTATGTTTCGACAAACCTCCACCCTTCCATTGCGTAGTTTCGCAGTTCAACAGCAATTGTTATCTAAAGATTGAAAATAAATGTTCGACGAAGTACTAAGTAAAAAGGAATTTCAAAATTTTACATAACAAAAGGATATCCGTTAAAGAAGTTTTTTAATTATCGTATGATCGAAATATTTTAAAATCCTGATTAATTATGCGGTCAAGAAGATCAATTTTTCTGCCATCTGCAGAAGCTGAATTTACATCCTGTATTCAGTAATTTGATTAAAGCCGTGTTAAATCACAATTATATTTTTGGCACATGCGTAAATCACACTAGATTTTAAGCTAATATTAGCTATGTAAGTCTACCATTGTGATTAACAGATTAAGTTCGAGTTTGGTTCCGGTTTTTTGATTTTGGCCGGAGTAATGGGCTTTGGACTTAGAAAATTTAGATAAAATGTAGGTTTTCCGGACTTTTTTTCTAAACCATTCCAGATTTTAAGCTGATAGTTTACAACTATGCGTTACAGATCGAGTTCGAGTTTGGTTCCAGTCCATTGATTTTTGACGGAGTTATGGGCCTTGGACATAGAAAATTGTGTTCAAATGTAAGATTTCCGAACTTTTTTTTTATAACCCGTTCCAGATATTAAGTTAATATTTATTACGTGCATGTGAGCCCAACCCAGGAGACTTTTGGTTTGAACTCCGTCAGTCTTTCAGTCAGTCAGTCCTTCCGTCAGTCTGTCACTGTCAGTTTTCCGGACTTTTTTCCATACTACCACCATGAGTTACAGATCAAGGTTGAGTTTGGTTCCGGTCCATTGATTTTTTACGAAGTTATGGGCCATGGACTTAGAAAATTTTGGTAAAATATAGGTTTTCCGGATTTTTTTTTCTAAACCGTTTGAGATTTTAAGCTGATATTAGCTATGTAAGTCTACCACTATAATTACAGATTCAGTTTGAGTTTGGTTCCGGTCCATTGATTTTTGACAGAGTTATGGGCATCGGACTTACAAAATATTGGTAAAATATAGGTTTTCCGGACCTTTTTTCTGAACTGTTCCAGATATGAAGCTGATATTTGCTTTGTGAGTCTATGAGTTATATATAAAGTTTGAGTTTGATAACTGTCCATTTATTCTGACGGAGTTATGGGCCTTGGAATTAGAAAATTGTGTTCAAATGTTTGATTTCCAGAATTTTTTTCTAAACCGTTCCAGATATTAAGTTAATTTTATTACGCGTATGTGAGTCCAACCACTAGGAGTTACATATAAGTTTGAGCTATGTTTTGGTCCGCTAATTTGACGGATTATTGGCCTTGGATTTTTTTCTTTTATTGTTTTGCTTGTATAGCAAAGAATTATTCCAATGATAGGGGACTTCTGTATTGCCTTGCAATACTATGAAAAAGAAAGGAAATGGGGTAAATGTCAAGGAGACAACACCCCATATCCAGGTTAAAACAATCAAAAACAAAGCATCTAGCGGTCACCGTACGGTCTTCAACACAGCGAGGAACCTCACACCATATAGCAAGCCCTAAATGGCCCCCAATAAGGTAAGAAAGTAAATAAATCAATGGAAACAAACCACATCCAATAACCCAAATATCAAGAATCTAAAATTTTATAAGAAGACACGGACAAGCCAATTACCAACATATTCCTGACTTGGGACAGGCGCAAAATTTGCGGTGGGGATAAACTCGTTTTCTTGGATCCAAACCCTCCCCCTATGTGTGGTGAATGGCTAAAAACTAAATACACAAAAAGACTCACAGTAAAAATCAAACTAGAAAAAGTCCAACTTATCAAGACGAGTACCTTTACAATGAAGTACATAAAACATTAAGACAATACACACAGGTACTGTCCGGACAAATGCTCGCAGTTACTGACAGCTAGCTAAGGACATAATTTCCGTTGACTATGATATCAAGCCTTCTTACATATGAAACTTCAATTGAAATACTTCTAAATAGATTTGGTATAACAACATCATCAATTATGAAAGAAGAACATGATATTGTGCAATGCCAAATGATGCCAATATGAAAAAATGTTTGAATTTAGTTACATGTGTATGGTGTAAAGCATTTAGGAGATTATCAATATTTTCGCCAACAAAAACCAGAAGTAATGATTTAACTACAATGCTATATTTGTATCCTTTATGAATAAGTTTGTTCAACGGATTAATAAGTTTGAAGGACATTTTTTTAATTAATGCGCTTTGTAAATGATATTGCCATAGAAGTTTGGATGTGAAATGCCCTGATGTATAAGAGTCCTGCATGTAGAACCAAATTTTCTTAATAAGTCAATGTATCTATAATAAAATTTAGAGAATGTTTTTATCAATTTATGATATTTAAACCCTTGATGCAGAAGTTTTTCAGTGAGACAAAGATTTCGGTCGTTGAAGTCAGAAACATCACTACATACTCGTGCATATCGAACAAGTTGTGAAATGTAGACCCCGTAAGAAGGGGCTCACGGAACATCGCCGTCGAGATGGGGAAAATTGACGATAGGGAAGGAGAAATCATCCCTTTTATCATAAACCTTAGTGTTTAACTTTCCTTGATTTATTGATATATCAAGATCAAGAAAAGGAGTATAATCACTGCTGCTATTGGATTTATTTAAAGTAAGTTCTGCAGGATAAATTTCATCTGTAAATTTAGAAAATTCAGGATTGTTTAAAGCCAAAACATCGTCCAAATATCTATATGTATTGTTAAATTTGTCCACTAAATGCTGTTTAGAAGGGTTTTTTTTTAATTTTTGCCATAAATTGTGACTCGTAGCAATAAAGAAATAAATCTGCTGTGAGAGGTGCACAGTTTGTACCCATAGGAATACCTATTTTTTGCCGATAGACTGTATCACCGAAACGAATAAAAATATTATCAAGAAGAAAATTTAATGCTTTTATCATATCCTGACAAGTCCAGTTGGTATATTTGTCATGTTTGTCGTCACTGAAAAACGATTTAAATGTATTGCAAGAAATGTACGTACATCCTGATTTTTTGAAGGACCATTTGATCAAATACGAAAATTTCTCTTTGATGAGTGTATGTGGTAATGTAGTATAGAGGTTAGAAAAATCATAGCTATCGACAGAGCTGTATGCTTCATTTACAGATCGAAGTCTTTCCAAAACTTCTACGGAATTTTTAACACTCCAAAAGTAGTTAATGCCACTGTATTCATAACATTTGTTGCTAAAGTCGATGAAGAGATTTTTTATGGTAGTAAGTGCACTGGTCAATAAAACAGAAATATGTGTAGTTGAACATTTACTTGATGCCGAAATAAAACGAAATTTGAAAGGATTTTTGTGAAGTTTAGGAAGCACATACATAGTAGGAATGCTTTTATACTATGCACACTTGTTAGTACTTCAGTTTTTTGTGTTGAATATTTAGTGTTTGTGTGTTTTGTGGGAATGTAGTGTCTTTGGCCTTCCGTCTTCTGGTGTTCTTCATTTTGCCTTGTCTCTGGACTTTGATTTGTGTTATCTTGTGCTTTGTTCCTTCGGTATTCTACTGCCGTTGTTTTATTAAAATTTTATCAAAATTTGTATGCTTATCTAACTATATATTGCCGAATCCTATACTAGTACTGACGAACGGTAGGCCTCGATTATAAAATAGGCGACATTTTCATATCAGAATCGAAATAAAGCATGTCCACCATATATTTTATTGTCATTTAACACGGACTTTCGTTGTTTTGCACATTTTATCCCTCATTGGACAAAATATTTGCAAAAGCAACTCGAGCCAATTGGCGGCTATGTTTCATTTCTTAACACTCTTGCTGCCAGATTTAAACGAAAAACATCTTGCCGTACGCCACAACACTATGACGTTCTTCAATTTGTGAAGTTTTGTTTCATTTCACTTGTTTTACAAAAAAAGTGCGACGTTGGAATTTAATAGCATATTAGCGCAATGTTTGAAATGGCATTGGTTGCTATGGAAGTCGAAAATGGCCTTGTTTGTAATGTGCTGTATTGTCAAATATTTTTTTTCTTTTCACAATATTTATCCTTTGAAACATCTTGTTATTATGAGAAACATTCTTGTAAAAAACGAAAATAATATTTTTGCAACAACTTCAATGACAAGTTAGTTTTGGTATAGTAGTTTTCTTATTTGGACATATCTTGTAATTGTATCAGTATCGTTTCTTTTATGGGGAAGTATTTTGCCTTTTTATTCTTGTAAATAACAGGATGGTGGATATCTGTTTTGACATATTTTTTTCTTTTTTTTTTGGTTTGTTTTTTGCTTTTTTTTTAGTTTTTTTTTGGTTTTGTTTACGTTTGTTTTTATAATTACATGATATATATGGACAAGATAAAAAATCTATGACTCGTGATTCCAACCGGCTTTAAACCCCGTCTTCCAGCAAATGACACTTAGACATCAATACTGTGTGTTTACTTACCGGCTTGTATACAAGTTATACACACCAACACACTTAACACTGTCAATATGGTCATCTTAGCTCCTTATTCTGTTTATTTATCTGCAAAACAAAATGCCATGAATAAAACAAAAAATCTGTACAGTCACGCCGATAAGAACACGTAAAGAACGCTATTACTGCAAATACTGTTTTTCTACTTTCAATTACATAAAAAAGATAACGAGAAAAATCTTTCTATTTCTGAATTTCCAAAGTTTTGATTTGATCTGTTATGAAGAGACATACTTGTATGTTGTCGAAATGGCCATATGCAGAAAGTAAATTTACAGTAACTTTGGTATTTTGTTATCTACAATGACTGAAAGTTACAGCTACTTGGCACAATCTACAAGAGCACTACACAAGAAAAATACAAACAAAAGACAAACGTAAACAACAATACGACAGGTTGACTTGGTACCAGCATTAGCAAAAGCTAACGGAAAGGATAAACCGGTTAATGGGTACCAATAACTCCCCTTTCTATGTCTCGTTTCCCTATAGTATAATTAACATACGAATATTACGCAAAACAGGTAGACCACTAATTCCATGACCATGATCTTTAAATAAATAGAAGGATACAAAACGTTTATTTTGAAAGATGGACCAAAGAATTCTCTCAAATAATCTACCGGCTAGCCAAAGGAGCCTACTTTGCTGGTAAAACACTGTCGCACTACGGAAGAAAAATCTAACGCAAAACTCCCAAAAGGATTTGGTAAAGAATTATCATGTATTTCAGTGGAAATCGACAGTATAGATCAGTAAGATTCCAGCATACCTGTAAAATATTCAAGTCATTAAATCCAAAAGCCAATTTATTGGATGCATGTAGAATATCTTAATTTGTCTTATTAAATGTCTGTAATATTTTTGTAATATTTTTGTTGATTTATGTGAACATTCTGTTGTGCTTTTAACTTTCAATGTTTTTATTCTGTTCTTCATCATATTCATGTTTATTTGTGATGCATTTTTTTTTTTTGCTTAAGTTGGAAGATTCTATCAGTTACATATGCAGTAATCAATTAAGTAATGCCCTGCTTTACAATAATCATTCACAAACATATTATTACATCTATTCTGGTTGATGGGACAAGTTAACTAGTAAACATATCTCAGTATCTGTTGTATTTTGCAAACATATTAAATGTTTCATTTTTGAATGGGTTTATGACGTAGAGCATTCATAAGTTTTGAAATTTTACTTATTTTTAATGAATTTCAATTTAAAGATTTACAATTTCAACAGGATTGTATATTAAAAGTTTATAAAAATGTTCTTTTATCTAAGCAATGAAGGGATATGGAATAAATGTAAATGAGACAAAGTCTCTACAAATACACGGAAAAACAAACAATGGAGCAACGCTTTTATTGTTGTTCTTTATGTTGAAGTCACCATGAAGCCTTCAACAATGAGCTATGCTCATACCTCAAGGTAAGATCAAGACGGCACTAGCACCGGTTTGTGCGGGATTCATTGCTGGATATCGAGCAACGCTACATCCTTGTCTTATCATGGATGCAGGATAGTCGTCAAACAGAAAATCAACTGGCGAAGTGTTCTTACAACTGCTGTCATCCGTTGCCCGACAAAAAGACCAATAGAAGACACATACAACATTTAAAAAACCACAGGGCACTCATCGAGAAAATATTGAGAAAATTTGACACACTAAAATCTTGAGATTTCGGCAATAATCAGGTGGTCAGAATAGAAATTTGAAATCACAAAAAAATAATAAAATGTCAAAATTTGAAATCACAAAAAAATAATAAAATGTCAAAATTTGAAATTATGATAGTGCATCCATATGAGAAATTCTCTCAAGATCAAGATCAAGAACACCATAACTGAAATGTATAAAGAGCATATTATCATTGGTCTTCATATAATACAAAATACCCAACTTGCATAAAAGACAGACAATTCGTTATGCTGTACACGTGTTTCAAGGAGTTACCGCTCATCAGCAGCATTAGAATCAAATGATATGGAAAGCCATAATCCAAACGTAGTCAAAAAAGAAGTGCCCGTTACCAAAATTATCGAAATGTGATGCCAAATCCAGTTCCAAGGATAATCTAGTGTGAATCAGTCAATTTAAGAGATTGGTGAGGAAATATTAAAACTCTGTTTAGACTTTCAAGATTATGCTGATACATATTCAGACAATGAAAAGTAAGTCGAGACAATTGCAGACAATGTCCATACAGTTAATAATGTGTCCCCAGTTCACACAGTCGAGAATGTGTCTAGACACATTCAGACTTATTTCAGACATTCGAGAGATACATCGAGAAAATCAAGAAAAGTTTCGAGAATTTAAAGACATGATTAAGAAAAATTAAGACAAAATCAAAAATTTTTAATTCTCCAATTTCTGTCCTTTTTCACGTTTCCTGAACAGTGGAAGAAATACATTTCTCACTTTTGAGACACAACAGTTCTATTTTTAGCGGTGTGAGATTTCCTTGTCTTGTTCCCCGGGGTACAAGACAGCTCACACGCGACTTTTCCCGGAAAAAAGTTTCAAGCAATATTTAGAATTATTTGTTCAATAAATTCTCACTGGTGGCTATTAGTATATTAAGTATGTGTATTATAAAATTGTCGATATCATTTGCAGTAAAACTTCAAAGGTAAATATGAAAAAAAAACATCTTTAAAAATATGGCGCGCTCGGGTATACATTCCAGATTTTATGACGTTATCAAAAGGGATGTAACTCCATGTGTAAACAGGCGAATGGAGACGACATTTCTGTGTAGATTTTAGTATTTTTAGAGAGAATACAGTGAGAAATAAAATCAAACACCAGTGAAAGTGCGAGACAAGCGAATCTCTGACACCCTCGGTAAGATTTCAATCATCTCGGACTCAGCAAGCTTCGTCCGAGACTAGAAATCTTACCCTTGGGTGTCTGAGATTCGCTTTTCTCACCCTACCTGTAGTGCTTTCTATGTACTCAATGCCTGGGTGAGATTTTTCCGTCTCGCCCACCCATTTTCCGTCTCACCCAACCGCCTGGGTGAGAACACCTACACGATCTTTTTCCCGCGGTTTTTGTGTCAGCTTGACATTCAAATTACACTTGTCTTCTTGTTTTTTCTTTTTAAATAAGCACATTTTTCAACAACGTCGACTTATAAAACTGTGTTTTAACTCTTGACACCTATTATATGTGCCAGATAATTCTGAAAATAATGTAATACACAACATTCAAACATCCCGCTCGAATCTTATGACGTCACAAAAAGGGGACGTAACTCCCTTTAGTAAACAAACGTCAGGAAGGTCAAATTTCAGATCAACGATTTCAGTGTATAAGTAAACACAAATGAAAAGCAATTGTGTAATGTGATATGCTTTGAATTATTTAGTTTCAACAGAAATCCAACGTATGCTTGATATTACGAAACATGTTGTCAAATGTCAAAACGAGCAACTGCCCGTTCTTGTTGGCAGGGTGAGAAAACAAATCAAACACGGGTATGTGGGCTAGACAAGGTAAATCTCACACACCCTCGGGCAAGATTAGGTAGTCTCTGACTCGGCAAAGCCTCGTCAGAGACAACCTTAATCTTGCCCTTGGGTGTGTGAGATTTCCTTGTCTCGCACACCCACCCGTGTTAGATTCATATTGTCTCGCACTTTCACTGGTGTTAGATTCTTTTATTCTCCTCTCTAGAGGAGTCATTGGATGAAATTCAATTATGACGTCAAATTTCCGACTTCACCATTGTGACGTCATGAAAAAGGTGACCGGGCTTGATGATATCACGCCCAAAGAACACATTTATTTCGGATCATCAGAAAAGGGGGTCATGTTTTTGTCCAAAATCTCATTGAAATCATTGACATAAGAGAAATAAATTGACAATAATCAATCAGCCACCAAACAGATTTTCAACATCATATTTTACTAGCTGTGTAACGGATGCCATGCATGGAGCAGATCATGAGCACCTGATGATACCTCAGTTCTTATAGGGGTTCACACTGCTAGTGCTTTACTCAAATTGTGTGGCGTTCATTTATGTTTATTTGTTTTGTCTTTGTCATGCTGTCTCAATTCGTGTCGGATGTAAATTGCCGTGATTTTGGATTTATGATTTTAGAATTTCCCCTTTCCTCGTTCTTGCTTCGGTATTCCTTTGCCGATGTATCCACAACCGTACCTCGTGAGAAAAGACATTTCTACACTCTCGATGGTTAAATTTTCAAATATTTTCAACGCTCCGCAAAACCTCGCGTTTCAAACTGAGAAAATGTAACTATCTTTAGTGTAGAAATGTCGTTTCTCACTCGGTGCGATTGTGGAGTCTTTATATACATTAAAGAAAATTAAGAATGATGAGTGATTTGAAAACAAATTCGGAAAAACTTGGTAAATTCAAACTAATCTACTTTATTGACAATTTTATAATAAAACCATCAACAATCAAAAAGTTCAAATGAAATGATTCAGAACAATGCTGCGTTAAGGATTAGCCTTAAAAGAGGAATAGATAATTAAAAAAATAGTCTCACCGTTTTCACTGCTCAAATTAATATTTGCTACCATGTGAAAAAACAGAACCAAATTGACACAAAATAGCGTTCGTGTTAACATTTATTTGGGTATTAAATTACGGTAATTTCAAATGTCATTTTTCTTGGAATTGCTATCTATTTATTCTTTATGATGAAATTCTTGGAAAAGTTATTTAAAAATCGGAGGGTGTAAGAACTTTGATCTACAGGTCAACAATAATAAAACTTTGTAAATTTTAAATTGATACACATGTCGTTTAAATTGAAATAAAAGATTCTGTAAACCAACAGCAAATGATAGAATCAGAAATCTAAAAGTGTATCAAATAGCGTACTTGTTATACCGGACTGGTAACATTTGCTTAATCTTACCACGTATTTATAGGGATTTTGTCCCATGTACATTTACTCCATATCCCTTCATTTGTTTGTAACATTTGTTGGTGTATTAAATCACTGCATTGTAAAACATTTTATGTTTCGGGAATTGCAACCTTTTTCTGAAAGCTTGCAACGCCAATATTTTTTCAAAATAATCTATGTTTTAAATGTTTTTATGTTACGTCTTCGAAAAGATGAGTCTGGAGTGTATTTGTAAATTTTTTTCCCAGAATCTTGTTATTAGATATTTTTTTAACTATTACGATAAAGCGGAGGGGATGCACAATCGACTCTTTTTATGTGTTCGATATGCTGAAATTAGAAAACCAGAGAGTATGTATGTGGTTTCATCTACAAGTCAACAAAGATAATGCCTTTCTGATTTTGCAGATTATATACAAGTTCTTTTGGATGGTCGATCCGGAAAAGAAATGTACATGCACAAATGTCCAGAAATGGAAATTGCTTTAGATGAGATAAAGATTCTAGGTATATATAAATACTCAAGAACAACAATAAAAGAAGAACAACAACTAAATTTGCAATTGCAAGCAATAGCCGATGTCACCCCACCCCCAATTCAATGATTCCACCTTATTCGCAGCTTCAAAATCTTCCTAGAAATCAATTTTCGTTGAAATCGGACAACTTTAAAATTTTGACGTATTTTGGCGGCCGTCTTGGAAATGGCGGCCATTTTGAAAATTTTAAACCCACAGCATATAACTTCAAATGGTGGTACAACTTTGTGCAAAGTTTGAAATCAATTGGTCCAGCCCCTTAAAAATAATCGCTCGGACAAAAATTATTGGAAGAAGAAAAAGAATAATAAGTAGATTTGCAATTGCAAGCAATAGCCGATGTCACCCCAGACTCCCCATTCGATGATTCCACCCTCTTGGCAACCTCAAAATCTGCCTAGAAATAAATTTTCGTTGAAATTGGACAAAGTCGAACTTTTTACGTATTTTGGCGGCCATCTTGGAACTGGCGGCCATTTTGAAAATTTTTGTCTCATAGATTCCTTCCTCTCATCTCACTGAACATTTATACAAAATATGAACTAATTCCTTTAAGCAGTTGCTGAGATATTAAAACCCCAATTTTTGAACGTAAAATGGCGGCCATTTTGAAAATTTTAAACGTACAACATATAAATTCAGATGGTGGTCTAACTGTGTGCAAAGTTTGAAATCAATTGGTCCAGCTACTTTAAAATAATCGCTCGGACAAAAATCATTGGAAGAAGAAGAAGAAGAAGAAAAAGAATAATCAGAAGAAACGTAGAATAACAACATGTCACCACGACTACGTCTGGGGTGACATAACTAGATTTGCAATTGCAAGCAATAGCAGATGTCACCCAAGACAACTAATTCGATGATTCCATGTTGTTCGCAGCCTCAAAATCTACCTAGAAATCAATTTTCGTTGAAATCTGACAAAGTTGAAAATCCGACGTATTTTGGCGGCCATCTTGGAAATGGCGGCCATTTTGGAAATTTTAAACCCACAGCATATAACTTCAGATGGTGTTCCAACTTTCTGCAAAGTTTGAAATCAATTGGTCCAGCGACTTAAAAATAATCGCTCGGACAAAAATTATTGGAAGAAGAAAAAAATAATAATAATAATAAGAAGAATAGAGAAGAAGAAACGTAGAATAACAACATGTCACCCCGACAAAGTCTGGGGTGACATAATAGTAATAATCAGAAGAAACGTAGATTAACAACATGTCACCCCGACTACGTCTGGGGTGACATAATAAAAGCGTTGTTCCATTGCTTATTATTACCATGAATTTGTATATTTTTTTCTCATTTGCATTTACTCCATATCCCTTCATTGTTAATTCAATAATTCAACAACAAAAGAAACGCGCCACTAACGTGTACTCCTTTGTACCTCAATATCTCTCGAAATACTTGAATTGATTTCCCTATTTTTCTCATATCATTGAGAAAATAAAATATTTTTGAATTCTCAAAAAAAAAACCTTTTTACAAAAAAAAAATATTGAAAATAATGAATTTTGCACCTTTTGTACCACTACCTGTATCATTTGGTAAACAAATTACTGTGTTTGTAACTGTAGAAAATACAACTTCCGAACAAGCCCATATGAGAATAGCAATTCTTGGACTTCTGCGATATTTTGATTGTCGAATAGCTATACAGTTAAGAATACCACGCTTTTTGGAAAGAACTGATTTTCCAACGCTTCTCATTGTTATAAAATATATTTATATGGGAGTGTAAATTAGTTTCTCAAGATGCATAAAAATTATGTATTTACATTTTTGAAAGACTTGAGAACATTTTTTGCATCTATTAATTTTGATTGCACTGATTGTTGTGATCTAAAGTCAGATTACGTACGGTATAATTACCCAAACTTAATAATAAACCAAAATATCCTTTATTATAAAAAAAAAACCTTTTTGACAAAGGAATACGAAAGGTTGCAGATTTTTCCTTATGACAATGATGAGATACTATCATATCAAAATTTTATTCAGAAATTTAATGTTAATCTTAACTTGGACTTAAATTGGACTTGCAATTTATTATTTGCCAAATTTCATTTATAATATTAGTAATGAAAAAAATATATAATTTTTCAAAGAATACACGCAATAGGGTCTTTAAGTCTCGTTAAATTTTGAAACTTCCGGTTACATAAATTACACCCGGATGTAACACTTCAAGTAAAAATATGTAACGGTTGAAACGATAATCTGAACGTAATTACCTTCAACATCAAAATATTCGGAAAACGTTTGTTAATGGTTTCCTGAATGGTGTGAGAAAAACGTCTCTTTCCTTGTAGAGAAAGTTGTTCTCAGTCAGTGATAAATTAAAGTAAGTGAGAACCGAACCGTCAATCAAAAAAACGAACAATCCATTGACAATGGCAAAATCAGACACACTAAGAAACAAGGACATCACTTGAGTACGAGGCAAAAAAGAAAAATGAAGACACACATACAGAGGAACAACACGGACCCAACAAAAACCCATGAGTAAGATCAGGTGTACCGGTAGAGTAAGCATCTCCTGCTTCTGATAAGACACTTGCCGTGTTGAACATGTCAACTCCGGTAGTAAAGTCGAATCCGATAGAGGAAAAACAAGCTTTAGTTGTAGAGGGAAAGATCTGTTGTCATCTGGGAAACAGATATCCGATAGCGATTCACAAAATCGTGATGTCGACCGGAAAACTTCTGTAGTGATGACTTTAAGTTTTTTGTAACGTACCCTTACTTAAGTAGACTATTTGTAAGCAACTGAGCTCTATCAAGGAAGTCACTGTAACGACCACAAGCCCTTGAGTAGCGAATGAGTTGTGAGATGTAAACTGCATATGCTGGTGCTTTTGGAATGTTGCTACAAAGAAAAGGGAAGTTGACTATTGGAAAAGTGAAGTCATCTCGTTTGTCATACAGGCTAGTTTGTAATGTACCTCTGTTGTCAATTTTAAGATGAAGGTCAAGGAACGAAGCCGATGTGGAAGTATCTGTAGTATCCTTAATTTCAAGCTCTTTTGGATAAATAAGCTGAAGAAAATCACCAAAGCGAGGGTAAAATATCATCTATATAACGGAAGCTGAAAATTCAGTTATGACATCAAATTGTATGTTTGTCGTTTTCCGACTTTCATGAAAAAGGAACCACGCCTGATGACGTATATCTTAAAGAACAAATTTGTTTCGGAACAGCAGGTTTCTTCTCAAAATCATTAGAGAAACAAATTGTACAAGTATACCACTTGCCATAAGACACTTTTGCAATGTCGATAAATAAATTTTCAAATTTGCAAATTTAAATATTTCGGTTGGAAATATGTCGTTAAATCTATGTTTATGCAACTGAAATCAATTTATATCACTGTTCAGAATGAATTCCTACATCTTAGACTTCATGCCTTGTAGAAAATGGACTTTTTAAGCTATTGCTCTATCCCCTTTAGTCCTATTCACTTCGGTATTTGCTTGCCGGTGTAATTTATCTCCCGACTTTTTTTTTACCAATCTTTAGCTGTTCATTTGGATAAGGTGTTCATAATATATTATTTTGCATTATTATAGAAGATGTTCCCGTTATATTGCCAGTTATATTTCAAATTCGCCAAATATTATATTGCACTGTTCTCCCATTATTATTGAACACTTTTCAGATTAAATTCAAACATAGATGACAAATTGATAGGTTATTTACTGACCCCAAAACGATTTCATTTAGAAATTTTTTAATATCTAAATTTTGCAAATTTTTGCTGAAAACTTAAAAGTATTCCTCTGTCCTTAGATTTTTTTGCTTTTCATTAGATTTTTGGTCCTTTATTCTCTTTCAAATTTTACTAATTTTTGGTTTAAAGTCTTCCAGATGTTTTGATGTGATCTGCAGTAAAGCAACAAAAGTCATGGAAATGGCCATTTGCAGTTTTTATTCACAACGGTATTTTGTTAATTATTACCACTGGGTCGACACCTCTGCTGTTGGATTGCTAGTCCCCGATTGTATATACTAACTCAGATATCAGTTCTTCGGTGCTGATCTCAAAACCAATCTCTTTTAGAAACTTGCAATATCTAAATAGAAATGTTTACTTCAAACTAAGGAGTATCTCCCAAGAACTTCTGTTTTGAGTTAGGCTTGAAGTTATAGAGGCCTTCAGATGCATCACCTCTAGAGTCTAACAGTTAATCATGTTGTTCGCAGACTTCGTCCAAGAAAGGTATGACAACGACGGAAATAAAAACCAGGTTCACACAAGGATCATTTTAGCCACGTTCATGAGATAGTGCATGATGTATGTATAAGTAAAATATCTGCTTTTCCGTTGTAAAAAAAAATCTGTCGAAATCATTTCTATGACTTATAATAACTACAATTTTGTTTCCATTTTGTATTATTCGAATGATAAGATGTTGTCGAATCTCTATAGGCTAACAACCCTTTTCAAAAAGCAAATATCACCAGTAATTACAACGGGAGGTGTAAGTAATCAAGAGGCTCTCAAGAGCGTGTATCGCTCACCTGGCATTACGGTCAAATATTTGCTAAAATNTTGATCACCATGTTATGATCGTGTGGGAATGAAACTTGCATAGTCTATACATCCCGTTTCAATATATGTCAGTTAGATCTAATTTTCACGTGTAGTTTTATGTCCGAGTTCATTTCTCAAGTCATTGCTTTCCTGTGTGGGTTTTTAAGAGACAAAAATGTAGCAGAATACTTTTTTCTAAAATATAGGATTTCTGGCTTGGTCTCCATAGCAACTGAAAGGTCCACCTTAAGATCTATATAAGATTATTTCCAAAATGGACATGGGTTCAGCTTACAATTCAGTTCATACAAATTGCTTAGATTGTATCAAAATATGTAGAAGCACACTTCTTGCTTCTTTTTTCATAATATTCCCTTTGCCCTTATTTCACTTTCGTTTTCGTTTGCCGATGTTATTAACCTCCTGACTGATATCACTGCCTGTTGGACGACTCGTCTTCGAGGATATTATCCTTCCACTCACTACACACCGCAGTCATGAAACAAACGTAAAACGAAACAAAATCGGGCTGGGACGTCGTAAGGCTAACCAAGGTCAAAAACTAATGGGTTTACAGAGAGAAATTCATCGGACATATCAGGATCCGAGGCGCATTTTTCATGTCTGTTAGATTCGGGCACCAGATTATGGCATGATGAAGCTAATCCACACATTCGGCCACGTAATGTTTAATTATCCCTTGATGATTCTAGTTATTTTGGTTCCATTTCAAAATCTGAAATAAATAATTGTAAAGAGTGTGACATGCTACTGACAGATCTAACGTTTAAAAGCAATTAATCTGCTAGAAATTATACTCTTAGAACAGTTAAGCCTCAAGACTCGTAGTATATGGTGTAGAGTGTACCCTGTGTGGATTTATACCTGTTGGAGAAACCAAGGAAAAATTATACAAGTTGCTTTCTTTAAAAAAAGGCAATACGTGAACCCTTGAATATATAACGTAATGAAGAAATATTTCTAAATTTCAATGTATTCCAAGATGGAGTATTGTTGTTTCAAGAATTTGAAGAAATAAAATAACATTGAGACACAGGAGAATATGTGTGTTAGGGACGCCCACTTGATTTTCAGAGGGAGGTATGGGCGATTTTGCCCAGAAAAAAATATTGGTTTTCACAAAAATCTCGAAGTAATTATTTACTTTCACTTAATGTCACATCAAACTATTTATTAACATTTGCAACAACAGAAACATTATTCAAATCAGTATTAAAGTATTTATTTTCGAGACAAGTAAGATTAGAATACTTATTTTCACTGGCACCAAGATTCAATTATTTATTTATAAAATTGCCCATGTCATCCCCTGAAAACAAAATGGTCGTCCCCTTACTAAGAAGGAATGAAATAAATTCGAGCTTCAGATTTTTCAGAAGCAATCGATATCCTCGGGTTTTATCCATTCAAACGATGTTAAATATTTTTGTACATGGACCACAATTTCTTGGTCATAGGCCACTTATAATGCAAAAACTGGTAAATGTACCAAATTTTATCAACTTCTTATTATATCTTCATAAATTTTAGGTATATAAACAGCGAATGGAAATTTAAGGAAACCTCTAAAGAGAGTTATTCCCGCCAAAATCTTAACGTCTTAAATATCTAAAAAAAATTTACATGGATTTTCAATTTATTTTTGTTAAGGTTGTTCTATTAGCAAAGCTTTCATAAAAAGGTCATAATTTTCATTCTAATAACAAATTTTCTGACACTCGTACTCCCTTGAAGAAATTATCTTAGATATGGCTTCAATGTATGATTGATCACCATGTTATGATCGTGTGGGAATGAAACTTGCATAGTCTATACATCCCGTTTCAATATATGTCAGTTAGATCTAATTTTCACGTGTAGTTTTATGTCCGAGTTCATTTCTCAAGTCATAAATCTACTTGTTTAATAAAGCAAATATAAGTTAAGCAACAACCTTTATTTCATGCATCGGTGATTTGGATACTTTCAGCATTACCTCTATGGCCTGCATCGTGATCTTAATGAAGAATGGATAAAAGAAAACATTTGCAATGGCCGAACATTACAATCACATGCCACAATCATGTATACCTTTGCAGAACACNCATCATACATACATGTTTTGCATCAGTTTAGGCTATTAACAACTTTTTAAGACATGTTTCAAAATTTTCGCAAATTTTGTCTTAAGGTGTGAAACCACCAATTCATTTCTGTAACATTTTCAACTAAAATTTGGAATTTTCAAACCTCACTGGACATTTTATCTTAAGTTTAACCTTGCAAAGACCATACATGTCGTGAAAGGCACATACCTGCTCTACATTATATCAAATTTTCATCATACCTTTAAAGCCTTCTAAGAGATTCCCGGTGTGTTGGGGAAAGCCACCTATAAATACGTACCACGACGTCACAACATTGCGCAAAAATAGTCATTGGGAATTCCCCTCTTTTAAGTGATCTAAAATTACACCTGGTCAATTGACCTTGGTCTTGAATTAAACCTAATATATCAATGTTTAAATGGGTGCACCATTCATCAAATTCCCTTGAATAGTTTTAAAGGTGCAAGAATACAAAGTCTATCTTTAGATTCAAAAGGTCTATTTTCTCATTCGTTCCAACTCTGATTGGTTGAATTGGTAGTTTGATACCTATCAGGATCCGAGGCACATTTTTCATGTCTGTTAGATTCGGGCACCAGATTATGTATGGCATGATGAAACTAATTCACACATTCGGCCACGTAATGTTTGATTATCCCTTGATGATTCTAGTTCTTTTGGTTCCATTTCAAAATGTAAATAATTGTAAAGAGTGTGACATGCTACTGACAGATCTAACGTTTAAAAGCAATAAATCTGTTAGAAATTACACTCTCAGAGCATGGGATGACCCCAGTTAAGCCTCACGACTGGTAATATATGGTGTAGAGTGTACTCTGTGTTGATTTATACCTGTTGGAGAAACCAAGAAAAAAATAGAAAAGTTGCTTTCTTTAAAAAAAGAAAGGCAATACGTGAACCCTTGAATATATAACGTAATGAAGAAATATTTCTAAATTTCAATGTATGCCAAGATGGAGTATTGTTGTTTTAAGAATTTGAAGAAATAAAATAACATTGAGACACAGAATGTGTGTGTTAGGGACGCCCACTTGATTTTCAGAGGAAGGTGTGGGCGATTTTGCGCAGAAAAAAAATGTTTATTTTCAAAAAATCTCGAAGAAATTATTTACTTTCGCTTAATGTCACATCAAACTATTTATTAACATTTGCAACAACAAAAACATTCTTCAAATCAGTATTAAAGTATTTATTTTCAAGACAAGTAAGATTAGAATATTCCTTTCAAGACAAGTAAAATAAGAATATTTATTTTCACTGGCACCAAGATTCAATTATATATTTATAAAATTACCCATACCATCCCCCTGAAAACCAAATGGTCGTCCCCTTACTAAGAAGGAATGAAATAAATTCAGGCTTCGAATTTTTCAGAAGCAATCGATATCCTCGGGTTTTATTCATTCAAACAATGTTAAATATTTTTGCGCATGGATCATAATTTCTTGGTCATAGGCCACTTATAATGCATAATCTGGTAAATGTACCAAATTTTATCAACTTCTTATTATATTTTCGTAAATTTTAGGCATATGAACAGCGAATGGAAAATTAAGGAAACCTCTAAAGAGAGTTATTTCCCGCTAAAATTTTAACGTCTAAAATATCTCAAAAAATTTTACATGGATTTTCAATTTATTTTTTGTTTAGGTTGTTCTATTCGCAAAGCTTTCATAAAAAAGGTCATAATTTTCATTCTAATAACAAATTTTCTGACACTGGTACTCCCTTGAAGAAATTATCTTAGATATGGCTTCAATGTATGATTGATCACCATGTTATGATCGTGTGGGAATGAAAAATGCATAGTCTATACATCTCGTTCAATATATGTCAGTTGGATCTAATTTTCACGTGTAGTTTTATATCCGAGTTCATTTCTCAAGTCATAAATTTACTTGTTTGATTAATCAAATATAAGTAAAGTTAATCAACAACCTTAATTTCATGCATCGGTGATTTGGATACGTTCAGCATAACCTCTATGGCCTGCATCGTGATCTTAATGAAGAATTGATAAAAGAAAACACTTACAATGGCCGAACATTACAATCACATGCCACAATCATGTATACCTTTGCGGAACACCTGATGATACCTCTTTTTTGTTGGGGTTCACATTGTCAGTGCTTATACAGATTGTCCTTGTATTAGTCTCAACACCAACAATAATTATTGCTTTCAGAGTCTTCAAACCGTTTGAGAGCTTATTGTATGTCATCCTTGTGTTGCCATGTCTTTTAGATTCTATGATTTTATTCCATGGCTTCGGTATTCATTTGAAAATTTATCCACTAATTAATGTTTTTTCCTATATATATTCTTTCCAGTACATTTACTCAATATCCTTTCGTTTTGTTTATGTATATATGCTGAAGTTCGTCCCTCTTGCAAGGTGGAGTTGTCCCCTACTTCTCGTAAATAATCTCGATTTTTCTTATGTATCATACGGTGCAAGAATTTTGAATAAGGCAGGATAAATTATCCACTGCTAGTTGAATTCGCTTTTTACTCACCCGTGATTTTTTATTCTTTTCATTCATTTACGCGAATATTTACTTAGTAAATTTATAATTCTAATGGAACATTAATATAATAGATCATTTGATTGGTCAAAACTGACCGTCAGTTGCACCATGTTCAAAGTAGGCTCCTGTCTAGTCTGGTTACTTGTCCACTTGCAACTATTTTAAGGACGCGAAATTGTTAAATTGCATTACAATCGCAATAACAGTACATTATTTGATTTAGATTTTAGATTTTATCTGCACTGAAGAGACATAAGTTGTCGAAATGTGCATATGCAGAAATTAAATTCACAGTAACTTCAGTATTTAGTTATTTAGTTATTTGAATGTCCAGGGGGTGTCAATCTTTATTTCACAGTAACAAAATATCCGTTTGCAGGCTCCGCTTCCTGTTACCTGTAAACTGCATTTTGTCGTCAAATCTATTTTGACTCCCCTAGACTTTCAAAATAATGTACCGTTATTGCTTAATTCTAGCCCCAGAATATACTAAAATATTAGAAATTTCATTTCCACAACTGATTTTTTTCTTCTCTCTTATTCATTATAATACGAAATATTTATCTATGATAATACAACAAAACAGCTGATGAGTAGAATACCGATGGAACAAAGCACAAGTTACAAGTTACGATGTGTTTTTGTGTATTTTAGAAATTTAAGTTGCATTTAACTTATTTTGAATATTCTTTCCGCGAGTTTTCATGATGCCAATTTTCTACTTTATTTCTAAATAGTTTTCATATAAACTGACTTGACTATAAACAACACGATAAAATAGATAATTAATTACTGATTGGACGAGTGAAATATTTACTCAGTCGAACCATTAAATTCGTCAGAATTTATTACCATTAAGACTAGCTAGGGTAATTAATCTCAATTAGTGAAAAATGGCTAGTTTGAGACATTCCTATGGAAAGCCGTTGTGGAATTTATTCCCTATTTATTGATATCTATAAATGAATTATAGATATTAATAAATGATTTATAGATATCTATAAATCCTTTTTAAATATCAATAAATGATTTATAGATATTAATAAATAGTGCGAATTATTAATATCTATAACTCATTTTTTAATATCTATAATTCAATTATTGATATCTATAATTCGACACTAATTATAGATATCTATAATTCATTTTCAAATATCTATAATTCAAATCTCCATAATTCGATTTATTGATATCTATAATTCAAATCTCCATAATTCGATTTATTGATATCTATAATTCAAATCTCCATAAATCGCCCCTGTGACACTGATCAATAATTGTATTAATTATTGTATATTAAATGAAGAGTTCAGCTGATTCCGATTATTTTTTAATATCTATAATTCAATTCTTAATACCGCAAACCACGATAATACCACAAACTAGATCGATTATACCACAAACCACCACAAACCACACATAATCAAATGTTAGACAGCACAAACCACCTAGATTCATTATGAAAACGATTAAAATGTGTTAAATATCGAAAAACAAAATTAAAAACTCATTTAATTTGATATTTATAAACAAAAAACGATTTCGTCTTAATACCACAAACCACGATATGCCAAAAACTGTTTTGATTTAAAACCACAAACCAGGATAATACCACAAACCAGGATAATACCACAAACCAGG
>MJUU01013932.1:27998-38691 GCA_002080025.1 Modiolus philippinarum | reverse complement strand
CAAACCAGGATAATACCACAAACCAGGATAAAACCACAAACCAGGATAATACCACAAACCAGGATAAAACCACAAACTAGACTGTTTTCAGCACAAACCACCACTAACAACATGGACAATTGCATAAACTTCTTAAACCGTAATAAAAAAAAACATACAAATATGCAAAATATCGAAAACTCTTGAAGAAAAATGTATTTATTTTATTTTTATTCTGAACCGCAAACTAAGATAACATCACGAACCACATAGATTTTACCAGTAATCACACTCAATCAAAAGAATATATGCATACTAGGGAGCAGAAAATATAGAAAACCATATAGAATAACAATAAATAAAAGATAAAATTAAGATAAACGTCGAAAACGGGAAATATGAACTTCTCTCGTTTTATTACTCTCAAAAAAGTTTGTCTTAAAACTGCACACCAGGACAATACCAGAAATCCCATGTAGATAAATATACAACCAATTCAAAGAATGATGTGTCAATTAAAATTACCGATAAACAAATCTTGCCCATTTCTTTTGCAGAAATTACCTGTCTATATACTGTTGGCCTTTCAATTCAATTTTAATAATGTAATGTCATAAGAGATATAATATGTATTTAGATGATGTGTCAAAAGAGGAATAAGGCGACAAGATGTGTGCAAAAAAAAACCAAGTAAACAAACAGATTTACGAACAAACAAAACAAAAGATAAATGTACATAATATGTTATTATTGAACTTGAGGATCTCAACTAATTTGAGCCCACGTATCTTGACCACCCGTCTGTCCTTTATTGGTTCCCTAATTATTATCAGGTATATAATAAACTTATGTACATGTCATATTTCACACTATTATATTTCCTTTTTTAGCAGCTTGAATCCACATTCATTTAAAGAAAGACAATATATAAATATACAATGAAATGGTTTTTAATGAAAAAATCTTCTCAGTTTCTGCATAATCTGCAATACACGTACAGAAAATTTGTTGACAAATGCATTTCACTTGTATGGCAGTAAATTAAATTTGTGTCAAAATGAAATATACAAGAAGTCAAATTAACAACAATTATTCACTACAAATTATTTTTGACACGCAAGTTTAACTTTATAAATAGTCGGGACACTCAGTAGGTCTTATTCTGATTTTCAAAATGCCAAAGCGCAAAGCAGTAGTACTTGGGCACAGTTTTATTAGAAGGTTAGATGAATGGATGAAAGGGGAAAACCGAAATTTTGTACTACGGTTTAGTGGTTTAGCGTTGAAAATTTGACATTGGTGGACGCGAGGTTGAGAATACTTCTAAATATGACATAAGAGTGCTAATGACGAAACGGCCATCTATCTCTTCAGCTATAGGATCAAATGATATATCCAGTGAAAGATCTGCAAGAAGTGGTGCAAATAATTTAGAAAATTTGGCATATACAATAAGAGACAGGCATTCAGTGCATAAAGTTTTTAGAAGTTTTGTTTTCTCACGACCGTCTCCATAGAATATGAAGCAAAGTGTATATGACGGCAAAAAGAAGAAAATAAACAAAATGCTGTTTAATTAAGAGGTTCAATAAGCAAACAGGGGACATTTATTAAAGGCCACTATTTTGAGGAGGACAGAATTCATTTAAACAAAACTGGTTCGAAGAGGTTCTTTTACAGTATTTGGATCCATTTGTTTATAACACGGGCTCTGAGGTCCGGGCTCCAAACTTTTTGAAAGCGGGGCTCAAGGCTCCGATAAAAGGGCTCCGGGTTCCAACACTGGGGCTCCAGACTTAAATAATAGGGCCCCGGTTTCTGCTCACTGGGCTCATGACTCCACTCACTTGGCTCCGGTCTCCGCTCACTTGGCTCCGGTCTCCACTCATTGGACTCCTGGCTCCATGCATACATACATCGGCACCGGGCTCTCAGGTAGCTTTAGAGCCTGTGTTATTACCCCAAGACATTGCAGATTTCAAAGATATTGTTTGGCTATATTTGTGTGTTTTATTCATGTCCATGTCCAGTACGTGTTGGCCTTTACTTTATACTAAATGGTCTCTTTGATTACTAAGAGAGCAACTTCGGGCTATGTCGACATCTTAAGATTGCGAAACTTGATATTGCAACCAAAAAGTTACATTTTATTATAATTACAAAAAATGATGATATTTTTTATGACTATACAACAAGAAAACTCCGATAGTGTCGACAGACCACTTTGGCCGAGAAAACTCGGGCAGGTTATAGTTTGTTTTCTGTTTTGAACAAAAAGTTCGACGAAGACTAAAGGTCATATTAACACTTCAAGTGAAGATTGTAATACACATACATAAACAAATATATATTACTAAAAACACATGCTTTGCATTTAAGAATTTTTTATTTTTCTATTTAGTTTTTGCCAGCATTGAAAATGTCCCACTTAATACGCCTATCCTTCCCAAAAAGGATGAACTACTTCATTACGCCATACTCTAAAAATGGTGTTTAGATTCTAAACACAGACTTAAACACCGCGATTCTTATGTATTTTGAACGTGTTCTAAACATGTCTTTTGTTTACTCTTTTATGTGGGCGATGCTCGATGCGGGGCGCGAAAATATGTATCGCGTGTCTGCAAACTGATCGAAATATCATGTAACTTCGTGGAATGTGTAAAAAAAGAACTTTGTTTTTCACGTTACAATTTGAACACTGGTGCAACTGAGTATGTTCAGTGTCAGGATTTTAAAATGCGCTGTACTTTATTTGAATATATGAAAGGACATCAGTAAAGTGGAAAATTGAAATGTTCTTTGTTAATACAATGGGCAAATTGGTTCCTCAGGCCAAAGATCGCACAGAACCTGTGTTGCTTCTCTAACACAACTTTGATCCGCAGGTGCACCTGATTTGAACGAGTATAAGACGACAATACTGGTTGGTAAAAAGCTGCATTACCATAAATATCCGCTCAATCGTCGTGAGATCCTAACATTCTGTTCAGAACCAAATATTTGCTCAAACAACACATTTTCGCCCCATTGATAATCTGTAATTCTCAATAATCCGTCCGTTGATTGAACGTTCTTGTAAAAAAATATTTCCGTATTTGCTGTGATTTTTTTATATAATGTACTGAATTCCTTAAAAAATATGAAACGGTGTTATGTGGTATTTTTGGTGTTTGGTGGTGTTCTGTCTGTTGAAAATAATGTACGGTCGGGTAAAACACTATTGCATTCACATATTTATTGACATTATTCACAATGGTTTGAATTTCTAGTGGATATATGAGATATTTTTTTATAGTTGGTGTTCGACGGTTAAAAATAAAGTGTTTTGTGGTGTTGTTGACGTGTTCGGCGGTGTTTGGTGGTGTTCGGTGGTGTTCGGCGATAAAAAGACGCACCGATTTGAACATTGTTTTGTGTTCAATCTAAATTCTTTCTTCTTTTTGTATTTTTATTTATCTATTCATCTTTAAAGATATTTCAATCTTCTTCAATGTAAAAATATCAGGAGTCCCCTCCTATTACATGAAATTACAAAATACCGAAATTGTATCAAGTTTCAGTTCTAAAACTTGCTTTCTATTTGGACATATTGTGTCTCTTCAATACATTGAAATCATTGAAGGCTAAAATAACGTCATATATAATAAAATTAAATTTATATGTATGTTCAAAATTACTTATGATGTAACATTTGATTATCACAGCCGCGGGATAGAGATTACTTGTAGTTGATCGATAATTAAAACGTCATGTCACTTTGTGATCATTAAAACGGTGATTTTTAAATTATAAAAAATATTTATTATAAATTATTCATTATGATAAAAATTATTTATTTAAAATTTTTATTTAGTGTCAATGATAATTAATGTGCATTGTCCATCTAGTCATTCCAAAAACCTTTCTTGGGCATGTTGAGTGGGAATACATTATAAAGTCTTTTGGCTGTTGCACGAATTATTATTATTGACGTTTAAACGACAGTATATCTTCTCTCATATTAAGCACTTTAAGTGAGATTTGTGCTGATTTGTATCTAATTTGTGACTTCGTCCAGGGTTTGTTGACGACAAAATTGCGATTTTAGCATGAACATAATGAAAAAAAAAAACGAAATACCTTTTTATTTTTCAACATTTAACAAAATTCTATTATTTTCATTTTGAATTAATGAGGGTTATGCAGTTATTATTTTCATAAAGTGTGGTTTGTGGTTACTAATAGATAGTTTGTAGTAGTATCCTGGTTTATGGTATTAAGACAAAACAGTTTTTTGACAAATAAAATTCAAATTCTTTTATTGTTTTCATATTTAACAAATTTTGATTAGTTTAAACAGATTCTTAGTGGTTTGTACAATTATTCGTTTAAAGAAGTGTAGTTTGTGGTGAAATAAATCTAGTTTGTGGTATTAAAGTGGTTTGTGGTATTAAGAAAAAATCGTTTTTGGCTATAACAATTACATTTCATTAATTTTCAATTTTCTTTTTTGATATTCAACTTAGTTTATTTGTTTTTATAAATAATTGTGATAGTTTGTGCATTTTGAAATTTGATTAAGTGTAGTTTGTGGAGGTTTCGGGTAAAATAAATCTAGTTTGTGGTATTATCGTGGTTTGTGGTATTAAGAAGAAATCGTTTTTTGTTTATAAATATCAAATTAAATGAGTTTTTAATTTTGTTTTTCGATATTTAACCGTTTTCATAATGAATCTAGGTGGTTTGTGCAGTTTAACATTTGATTATGTTTGTGGTGGTTTGTGGTATAATCGATCTAGTTTGTGGTATTATCGTGGTTTGTGGTATTAAGACGCGCCCAATTCTAATATCCATAAATCGCCTCTGTGACACTGATCAGTTCTCATAAAGTAAAATGTATATTATATAAAGAGTTCAACTGACCTCCACTTTTTAAATATCCATAAATCGCCTCCACGACACTGATCAATAGCTGTATTAACTTTAAACGCATAAAAGACAAAGAATTTAATATATGCGAAGTATTCAATAGCGCTTTGAATAATTTAGGAAACTATTTAAATATGTAACTGAGCATAAATTTTGTATGCTTGTTAAAAGAAATAATAAAAAACAATAGTAGTTGAAAGAAAAAAACTGTAATAATTAACTTAAATAAATTTAAGTGAATAAATTGATATATTAACCTTATTCTTGCATTCTGAAATGTGACAACCATTCTTGTTTTATCCAAGGACGTATATCTTTAATTTCTAAATATACGTCCTTGTTTTATTCCCTTTATCGCTGCCTTGTTACATATTTTATAAAAACGAACATTGCTTTATGTTAATGTTATATGTTTTTATCTTTATCGACTCTAAATAAAGCGTTTTTTTTTGTTTTTTTTTAAACATTTATATATTACGTAAAACAAAATTTAATTTCGTTTTAGCATAAATATGATTGGAAAAATAGATTTTTAGTCTTCAGTTTAAACTTAATAATTAAAAATGACTCAAACAATTCAAATTTTTTGAAAATTATACCTTATAATAACATTTCGAAGGAGTTTATATGTTGCGAAATTAAAATTTAATGTCTTTTTAGCATGAATATGGTTGGTATAGTAGATTTTAAATCTTCGGTTTAAACGTAATTAATAAAAATGCCCAAAACAATTCAAATATTTTGAAAATTATACTTTATAATAACCTTTCGAAGGAGTTTATATGTGGTGAAGTTAAAATTTAATGTCTTTTTAGCATGAATATTATTGGAAAAGTAGATTTTAAGTCCTCGGTTTAAACTTAATAATTAAAAATGACCAAAACAATTCAAATTATTTGAAAATTATACTTTATAGTGTCATTTCGAAGGAGATAATATGTTGCGAAGTTGAAATTTAGTGTCTTTTTAGCATGAATATGATTGGAAAAGTAGATTTTAAGTCTTCGGTTTAAACTTTATTATTAAAAATGACCAAAACAATTCAATTTTTTTGAAAATTATACCTTATAATAACCTTTGGCAGGGGTTTATATGTTGTGAAGTTAAAATTTAATGTCTTTTTAGCATGAATTTTATTGGAAAAGTAGATTTTAAGTCTTCGGTTTAAACTTAATCATAAAAAATGACCAAAACAATTCAAATTATTTGAAAATTATACTTTATAACACCATTTCAAAGGAGTTTATATGTTGCAAATTTAAAATTTAATGTCTTTTTAACATGAATATGGCTGGAAAATTAGATTTTAAGTCTTCAGTTTAATCTTAATCATTAAAAATGACCAAAACAATTCAATTTTTTTGAAAATTTTACTTTTTCATGACCATTCGAAGGAGTTTATATGTTCCGAAGTTCAAATTTAAGGTCTTTTTGGCATTAATATGATTGGAAAAGTTGATTTTAAGTCTTCGGATTAAACTTAATCATTAAAAATATTTTGAATTTATACTTTATAATTACCTTTCCAAGGAGTTTAGATGTTGTGAAGTAAAAAAATTAATATCTTTTTAACATGAACATTATTGGAAAAGTAGATTTTATGTCTTCAGCTTAAATTTAATCATTAAAAATGACCAAACAATTCAAATTATTTAAAAATTATACCTTATAATAACATTTCGAAGGAGTTTATATGTTGCAAAGTTAAAATCTAATATCTTTCAGCATGAATATTGTTGGAAAATTAGATTTTAAGTCTTCGGTTTAATCTTTATTATTAAAAATGACCAAAACGATTCAATTTTTTTGAAAATTTACTTTTTCATAACCATTCGAAGGAGTTTATATGTTGCGAAGTTCAAATTTAATGTCTTTTTGGCATGAATATGATTGGAAAAGTTGATTTTAAGTCTTTGGTTTAAACTTAATCATTAAAAATGACCAAAACAATTCAAATTTTTTGAAAATTATACTTTATAATAACATTTCGAAGAAGTTCATATGTTGGGAAGTTAAAATTTAATGTCTTTTAGCATGAATATGGTTGGAAAAGTAGATTTTAAGTCTTTGGTTTAAAATTAATCGTTAAAAATGACCAAAACAATTCAAATTATTGGAAAATTATACTTTATAATAACTTTTTGAAGGAGTCTTTATGTTGGGAAGTTAAAATTTAATGTCTTTTATCATGAATATGGTTGGAAAAGTAGATTTTAAGTCTTCGGTTTAAACTTAATCATTTAAAATGACCAAAACAATTCAAACTATTTGAAAATTATACTTTATAATAACTTTTCGAAGGAGTTGATATGTTGTGAAGTTAAAATTTAATGTTTTTTAGCATGAATATGGATGGAAAATTAGATTTTAAGTCTTCGGTTCAAACTGAATCCACAAAAAAATGAAAACAATTCATTTTTTGGAATAATTTTACTCAATAATAACTTTTTGAAGTCAGTTTATATGTTGCGAAGTTAAAATTTAATGTCTTTCTAACATGAAAATGGTTAGAAAAGTAGATTTTAAGTCTTTGGTTTAAACCTACTTAAAAAAAATTACCAAAGCAATTCTTTTTTTTTAATTTTACTTTATTTTAATCTTGAGAAGGAGTTTATATTTTGCGAAATTGATTTTTTTAAATTTATCATAACTATGATTAGAACAGTAGATTTTAAGTCTTCGGTTTACGCTTAATCATAAAATATGACCAAAACAATTTAATTTTTGTTGTTTTTGAAAATTTTACTTTATTATAACCTTTGGAAGGAGGTTATATGTTGCAAAATGAAAATGTGATTACTTTTAGCATAAAACTTATCGATTTTTGAAGCAACTGGTTTATTGCAAATTACCCGTAACTATTCATTTATGGAAATAAAAAATAAGGTTCTTTCGAGTTAAGTTTACTTATTTGTTTTCACATTTTGGATAATAATCAATGAAATCTATATATTAACATGTATTTCAATCCTATCGCCGCACACGATTGGAGTGAATAAATGAGTTCAGCAGTGCACTCCTTTCATGTAGAATGGGACTAATATAACTGTTATTATTAGTCAGGTGTGGATGAACTCTTCAAATCGCAGTTTTGGTTCATTTCACTCGAGTATGCATACTTTGAGCATTCTTTCAGCCGTAATAGCAAAAAAAAAGAAAATTAAATGAAATGAAAAAAAAAAAACATTTTAAATGTATTTTTATCAAAATCTTTGTCCGTGCCGCGTTTAAAGAAATACAATGTAATGATCAGTTTCACTGAGGCGATTTATGGATATTTAAAAAGTCGAGGTCAGGTGAACTCTTTATATAGTATACGTTTTATATTGTAAGTACTGTTCAATGTCACCGAGGCGATTTATGGATATTAGAATTATGTTAAATGCCAATTTTGAGACGGTCCCTTAAATTACAGAGCATTAACATCAAATATAAAATATAGAGGTATTCGAAGTTTTTATGACTTCCTGAAATATTCCGAATAGCCCATGCATGCTTACAATTATTAAATTTCCAATGTAATAGGCGTGAACCGTTCAGGCGGTTCACGCAAAAAGAATATGTGGACAACTACAAAGTCAGAGACAATAAGACACGGCATGTCTACACACACTTCAATCAACCTGACGATTGGATCTTCAACATAAAAGTGAGAATCCTTGAGAAAATATATCACCATACGAACATAAGTACACCATTTCGTTTAGAGCGAGAAGAATACTGGATTAGAAAGATTGGATTCAGAATAACCCATGGTTGCATTGGAAATATAATAAACATGGAAAATTTGTCAAGTCCTTGGTGTGGTTGTGTCAATGTCCTGACTATCATGAATGGAAGCCAACACTGTCAATACAGTCAAACGTATCGACAAACCACCCCCCAGCCCCCCCCNCCCCCCCCCCCCCACCCCGTTTTCACGACATATCAATTACTGGTCTCCTTCGATACATGAATATTCTGTAACGGTTGTGCTGAAAAAGCAGTCGTATTATCTACCCTGAATTGGAGGACTCGAAGAATTCCAAAATGTGTAATGTGGATGAGGACACAGCTATAATTTGTTATATGGAGCACAGTGAATTTAATGTTGGAATTGAACAGTCCGTGTTGAAATGCAGAACATTAAAGTTTGTGTTTTTTATTGCAAATTTTCAAAAAGAATTTTATTATTTCGGGAAAAGGGACTTTACACATATATTCAATTTGTAACAAATGTTCTGGGTCGGAATTGACCAAATGGATCAGATATAGATCCTAATTCTTTGGCAAAGTAAGAGTAGTCTGCTTAGTATCTATGGATGTATCTTCCTTATATACCAATATCCCTCAAAATGAAGGTATACGTGCTTGTGAAACTGCTTGGAACAGTCGAAAGGACCAATACCCTCCCACCAAATGTCTTGAAGAACTTCTAAAATTAGTGCTTGAAAACAACAACTTCGTATTCAACGATGAACATTATCTACAAATAGATGGAACAAGCATGGGAACAAAGCTAGCTCCATCATATGCCAACATCTTTATGGGAGAATTAGAACAAAGCCTCTTTTCGAATGCCCCATGCAGACCAATGTCTTGGTTCCGTTTTATTGATGACATAGATCTCAAGTGGAATGAAACATCTGAACAACTTGAAATGTTTTTGCAGTATTGTAATGAGTTCCATCCTACTATCAAATTTACTGCCGAGTCATCAACGGATAAAATTTGTTTTTTGGACACCACAACAATTTTACAAAACGGAACCATGACATTTGATCTCCATACTAAAAAGACAGACAACCACCAATTTCTCTCTCCGAGTAGCTGCCACCCACCTCACTGTGCTAAAAGTATCCCTTTCAGTCAAGCAGTCCGCATCAAAAGAATTTGTTCAACGGAACAAAAACAAAACCACAGACTCGGCGAACTCAGAAGCCATCTTGTTGCACGTGCTTATAAAGACCAAAATATTTCAACATCTTTTGAGAAGGTAAAAAATATTGACAGAGCTAATCTTCTGGAGTACAAAGACAAAATGCAACAGAACGAATTCCCCTTGTACTTACATACCATCCAGACCTAAAGCCAATCCCAAGAGTTATACGTAAACACTGGAACCTTATAGAAAATGATCCCTGTTTGACTAAAATCTTTAAAGCCCCACCGTTAACATCTTTTCGTAGGCCAAGAAATATAAAAGACGTCCTTGTTACAGCTAAAATATCAAAAAAGTCTCAATCAACAACAGGGTGCTACAGGCCTTGCGGTAGAAGTAACTGTGCTTGCTGCCGAGCTGCCAATACCGAAAAAACATTTTCTAGCACTGTTACTGGGCAACAATACACCATTTATGCGGACTCGAACTGTAAGTCTAAAAACACTGTTTATGTCCTCACATGTCAGTCTTGCAAACTACAGTATGTTTGGGAATCGGGGGACAACTTCAACAAAAGATTTAACAATCATCGTTCGTTCAGTATGAAAGAAAGGGACTGTCCTCTTACCAGGCATTTCTTAAGAACTGGGCATCGGTTTGAGGACATTACATTTCAGATCATTGAATGTAATTCATCTTGGGACAAAGATGCCCGAAAACTCAGAGAGAGATTTTGGATGTACCAGCTCAGATCACTTGAGCCTGATGGACTTAATGAAAAAGACGAGAAACGTTTTAAAAAGTAAATACAGATTTAATTTTTTAGTTTTTAGTTATTTTTCATACAAAGACGAACATATATCATTTTAATAAGTATACGTTTCTCAGTAGATAATACACATATTATTATTGGTATACATTAAAAATATTTGTGGTTAATGT
>MJUU01013932.1:16864-27660 GCA_002080025.1 Modiolus philippinarum | reverse complement strand
GAACGATGCACTCATACCAACAAAAATATTTTTCAGATATTTTAAATTTTTAAATGTTCAGCCTCGCCTGACGAAGATTCTTTGTGAATTGATAATTAGCGACTAATTTAAGACCTTTTGTAGATATTTCATGAAAATATTTACATTTATTAGTGTGTTTATTACATTTTTTATTACATTTATTAGTGTGTTTATTACATTTTTTAGACAAGCTATATATATATCTCGATATTCATTTCTCTACTTCTAACCCCGTTGGGCTCCTACGATAGACCGTTATATTTGATTTTTTAGGCCCTGCATTAGCGTAAATATTCGCAAATCCGGGGAGATGAACAAGTTTCCACGTTGACTGAATTTATAGACAGCTTATTTATTCATTTAACTAACAGTCTACATTCCCTTTCACTTTGTTTAAGAGAATCCATGGGTCTTGTTTTGCTTTAAAATAAGAATTAGAGTGAGTACCGATGAAAACCCCAACATCTTATTTGTGCTTCGTTTTTATTGTGTGTTATGGACCGATCTATGCTGGGCGCCCCATCAAAATGTGGGCTATTTCAATTTTTTGAAAATGATACTTAGAAATTTTTCGTTTTTATTCGGTTTTCCAATTGTTTTGATATTATCTGCACTGATGAGACTTGTTGTCGAAATGGCCATATGCAGAAGATAAATTAATTGCAATTTTTGGGTTGAAAAAAAATTACAATGAAAATAATCATTTTGGCTTGAACCATCTGCCTATGATGAATTTTTCACCTGTTTTTATCAATTCAGATTCAGAGTCCGAGTCTTTTAATATTAAAAATTAATTTTGTGTTGATTCCAGTGGGATTCGAACCCCCTCTGTCAAGGTACTAAGGATTGAGAGTCTACTACGCTACCCACTCGACCACCAAATCCATGTTCAAACATCGGTTAATTAATATACTTAACTCTCATATTACGTGTCAAAATAAATTTGTAGTTTACTCTATTTAACATCCCTTTGGTCTCCCACAGAGATGGCGTGGGCAGTGTAATNATATATATTGAGAATGACATTTTTCAATATCAAGATACGTCACATGCATGTAACGGAGTATAAAAAATCATGTTATATGTAACTGTTACAGGACTTGAACGGAGTTAAACATTTTAATCGACATTTTTATCTTTTTTATTGGGTTTGGATATGAGCTACTCTATATTGTGAATATAGTACTAAATGATAAATCTCATTATAACTACTCTAAATTTTGAATATAACACATAATGATTAAATCTCATCCTTTTTACTGGCTGTTGTTGACTTTCAAATCAATTGTCACGAAGCGATAGAACCAGAATCTATCAGGACATTCAAAAGCGTGCGTGTAATACCTCAGATGTAACAGTTGCTGTTGTATCAGATTACTGTATTTTTTTCTAGGAATTGTTTATAAATTCGGCTAATTATATGTTATTGCTTACGCTAGTATGTTTTATATTTTACTGACCAGATATAAGAAATTATGCAAAAATATGATAAGAATGGCCCTTATTACCATATGTGCATCAAATTTTCCCCAACATTATGTACTTGGTGGCCCTGTAGTAATTCTTGGAACTAGTAGATTTTGATATTCTGAACCGTTTTGTAATGTAAACTCTACCTCTATCTCTTATCATTTGTAATACACAAGATGAAGAAATTAAAAATATTAAGGAAAGAGGGTAATATCCCAAAACGGATTATCCCATATTGTTCCTTATTCTGATATAGGGGTATGATTTAGCTATATATTATATAACGCTTTTTGCACATTACGTTATTCCCTTATTACAGTCAAAATGATTTATGGCCTCTATAGATTGTGGATAATTTAACATGGGTTCCGTTGTTTTATGTTATTTTACCTCTTGCTAACCTTCGGATGAAATAATAGCCTAAAAAAACTCGAGCCAATGTTTAAATGCTTGGAATCTATAGCAGATATGGATTATTTCTTAATTATATGATATATATGCAGATGTTTTTCTGTTTATCATATTCATGTTATTTATTCTCTATCAGATTTATCTGCTGGTGGACTACAAGTCTCGAGGGTATTCACCAACCCAATAGTCAGAACTTTGGTACTGAGCTGAAAAATTCTATTGCGTAGCTCTGTCCTTAGCTGAATATGGCTTTTCATTTAGATCTTTTTTGTTTTTTACTCTCTATCAGATTTTCTAAGTGTTCGGTTTATACTCTTAAAAAATAGCTTAAGTTGATCTACACTGAGGAGTTATAAGTTGTCGAAATGGCCATTCACATTGACTATAAATTTACAATAACTTCGGTATTTTGTTTTTTAATACCACTGGGCCGATGTCTCTGCTGGTGGATTGGAAGTCCTTGAGGGTATTCACCAACCCAATAGTCCGTACTTCGGTACTGAGCTGAAAATCGATCTTAGTTGGAGACTTCAAATTATAAATTTTAGAAAATTTTGCTTTAAAATTAAGCAATAACAGTACATTATTTGAAAACCCAAGGGCGCCAATCTTGATTTGACGGTCAAAATGCAGCCTGTAAAGGGATATTTTGACCCTCAAATCAAGATTGGCGCCCTTGGGTATTCGAATAATGAACTGTTATTGCATTGTAATGCAATCAAAAACCATTAATCGATTTCATCATATGTATTTGTAATTATACAAGGAACCAGACTAAACAGGGAACCTACCATGTTCCAGGTGTGTAGATGGTGGAATTGACGGTCAGTTCTGACCAATCAAAACTTTCGTTATATAAATGTTGCATTACAATAAGAAGTATCCCTCGTGCATAGCTCTATCCTTGGCTGATTTTGGCTTTTCATTGAGATCCTTTCGTTTATTTGTTCTCCATCAGATTTATAAGTGTTCGGTTTATGTCTTCCAAATAATTTGATTGATCTGAACTGAAGAGACATAAGTTGTCGAAATGGCTATATACAGAAAATAAATTTACAGTAACTTTGGTATTTTGTTATTTCACCCAGTCAAGTCTTTTTTACATCTGTATCCGTTTTTTAGACATTTGGAAAGAAAAAAGAAAAGAAAATCAATTCTAAGTGGCAGTGTTGTATGGTTCTCGGACTTATCTGATACTACATACTTTGGTGATAATTTAGTCTCAATTTGCTTTATACTGGTCAAACAGCTCGAAGGGAGAAGAGTGCTGAAAACGTTTACGAGGGATGGACACTGAGAGACATCATGTTACGGTGATAGCTCACATGGCATTGTTGTGCAAGGTGAGCTAAGAACATAAAAATTGGGATGAAAGGGCAATGGCACTTATAAAGATTCACTAAACACCTTCATGATCAGTCGGTGGACAGTGTTTGTGTGTTAGACTTGACCACTATCTTCTATATTTTTAAGACATAAAAATAGCATAAAAAATGTTAAGTTAGTATTAGTCGATCAGTTACTTCACTGACGATTGATTTAATAACTCCAAACCTATAACGAGAAATGTAGCCTATATTTTGGCAAACGTATCTTCTATCTTTTCTCTCTTCTTGTTACGAATATAAATAAAGTGAAAGTTTGATGAAAATGATAACAATTACAATATATATGGATGATTGGATTTATTTCAAAGTTACATAGAAGTTTAATGTTGTCATGTTGTTCAGTTTTTACCCTTTACTCTTCAGATTTTCTATATCAGTTGGGTATACCTAAATCTGTATTTTAAGTAACAGAAGCCCTGTTGTTAAGGATTTCCCCAGTCAACAGTCATGCTTTTAAAAGTATACCCCCTTTTGATGACTATGGCCATGTTCGGTTCCAATTGGCCAAGTTGTTTCAAAAGAGAAGGTATTTGAATGTATTTTCAAAAGGGTTCTATTGAAAACATTTTTCCTGATGGCAGACATCTTGAATGAAGAAAAAGCACGATCCACTCATTTTCCGAGCTAGAGCAACCATGGACTATTGTGACTAAATTTTGTTCAATTTTGCTTAGTTTTTTAAAGGAGGAAATCTTATATTCTAATGCACTTTTGTTAGTAACGCTAATTTTGATTGGATGGTTTCAAAATTTTCAGGGAGTAAAATCCAAGATTTACCGTCGGAACCAATGGCAACGTAATTGCACAGACGCATGCCATACTTTCTGTAATTCAAAATCGGTTTTTATATATATAAATAAATAATTAAAAAGTTAAAAAAAACGGCAGTAGAATAGCGAAGGAACAAGGGCAGTGAAGACCAAAAAAATCGAACACAAGCGGCAACTGAGAAAAACAAGGATAAAACAAGGACGTGAGACAGCTATAATGCACGGAAATAAAGAGACAACATTAAGAACCAAGACCCTCATAGTAAAACGTCCTTTTTCGATTTTGCATTAGAATAGAGAAAACCAAAATGTATGGGCGTCTTTGGGCGAGGAATTTTAAATCCGAGTACAACGTTCTCGGGTCAAAATATCGCCCAAACGGTACGAACATCAACCCGAGAACATTGTTCGCGGGTCAAAATTTCACTCCCCATTTCAGCAGGAGTGACAAGAACAACCCGAGATTAAAGATGGTGGAAAAGAAAGTGATGTACCAATGCAAGCCATACCAGTGGCACAAAACACTCCTCTGATCCCTTGCATGGAAGGTTGTGGGTCTCAGAACTTGCCAATATACATCAACAAAGCCAGCAACAGTATATGCAAGTTTGCGGACATAGCAACGGATACTGTCGGCTGCTGAGATACATCTGTACACTCGGACCAGTGAATGTCCTGTCATAGGAACATGCAAAATTGGACCATTCTGTTAACCTTTCCGACACAAAGACTGTCTAGAATTCATAGACATACCATCGAATGCTATTGATCCAAAACCACACAGAAGTTCAAGAAAATGAATGACCATGGAATGACGACTTAGTCCTACTTAGATGAAAGAATGCAGCGAGATCGTTCAGATCTATAGACAACAGAGGCAGATTTTAACAAACTTTGTAAACGTATAGCAGAAAAGTATCCGGCACGGAGAATGAAAATAAAGAAATTGTCGACAAACAGTCCTTTTACTGAATCAAAGTTGTATCTTACGTCAAAGTATTTACTTCAATTTTGCATATGGAAAAGAACAGTTTTAGTTATATTACATAGTTTAGTCTCACTACATTATTCAACAAATTCCATTCGAATATTTTTGTATTTAATTGAATACCCATCCCTGTTGTAAAAAGAATAAGCGTAGACATTAATTTTGGGTTGCAAAACAGTCTCACGTTTTTTAACACTTTGCCTTCCTTTAATTTTCAATTTTATCTTTCGATGGCAGCCATATTGATACAAATGTGAATGTCCTCGGCGTTAGAGCGGAATAACTTACTCGACACTCGGAACAATAAAAAATCCTCGCCCAAAGACGGCCTATTTTAGGATCTTCAGGGGTAAATCTTAGATTTTACTGCCGCAAACGTCCGTTTCCGGCTACACTAAAAAGTTGCCGGAAAACTCAGTTTGCGACAGTAAAATCTACGATTTACCCATCTCAGATCCTAAAATACAGTATGGTTATCTCTTAAATAGACAGTTAGAATTCAAAACAAGAGCTCACTCTTGGCTATATCCATGAGCTAAAAAAAAAGATGGGACAATGATACCCAAAATCTTCCTTTTGTGCTACGGAACACTGTGATAAAATTTAAGAAGGTAGGTCAATGGAATTAAAGTTATTGGCAAAAAACAAATTATCTAGAAGTACCAACATCAAAGCCAGAATCATACCATTCTTTGAAAATGCTCACTGGAGATTGTAATCTCTCACCTGGCTTTTAAGTTGCCAGGATAAAGCAATTAAATAAGTATATGCTCGTGTACCACTCTTAGCTGCTTGGCTCCTCGAATGCAATTTTTTAAAGGAAACTGTCAAGTAATGATCCAATATTAAAATTTGATTCCTATAAGTAGTATTTGGCCAGATTTTCGCATATTAGGTTTCTATGTCAAACTATGTTTAGCTGTGAAGACCATTTTGGCTGGCAGTCTGGTTATTATAGCTATTTCCAAACGACTGTAGTATCTTCTATATGACCATTTTACATCGTTATCATGTAGTTCTTTGTAACAGTATTTTCTCCAATGACAGACATCATATGGAGAAATTATGTGCATTTTAGCTCATTTGCATATTTTATTGCGGAGTCAAATACGGTCACCGGAATTCCATTGTATTTGATAGGCAAAATTTTGAAAAATGGCTATTCTTAATTAAAACTGAGTTGCAGATCAAATACAACGTTAAAATTTGATAGGACATTTGATATGAAGCCAAACGAATCATGTCAGATTGAGGTAGGAGATAATTTCGAAGTTCCCAAGCCATATGAAAATCCGAAGCGGGAGTCTTTAACATCACAGCATAAATATTTTGTCAAAATGGCAGAAAACGTCAACTTCCACAGCTTCATTACCAAAGTTTAAGTACAAAGTCATTACAAAAGCAAGATACATGGTAAGACAACAAAACTTTGAATGCCGAAGAAAATCCTACAACAAACCTTAATTACGTACTTTGCAAACTCGAAGTTCCCACGGAAGCCAAATATGTACCAATCTGAAGGTGTATCAATTTATAAAACCAGCGTTTTCTCTAAAAATACTCGATTTACGTTTCGTTTTCTCGACACTGAAAACGTCATAAGGAAGTGTTAAAGTGATTTTAAAAAGGAATACAATAACGGGTAAGACCAAATATCCGTGTTTATAACAATGAAAGCTGTTTGACTAATTCGGCGTTGGTGAGAATGCTGATAAGTCACGTGATTCTTTTTCTAATTCAAATACTATGAATATGCATTTAAAATTATCATCATTTCTCCATATGTCGTGTTTGGTAGGCAAGGTTGTCGCATATATTTCAAACGGTCATTTCAAGTGTCATTGTAACTATGAGAACAAGGAAAAATTAAAATGTATTTTCATATTTAAAGGAAATTAGCAACCCTATTTTGTTCAGGATATTGCATATATTATTGCGTAAAATTTGCTTGAATTTGTTTCGGTAGTTGCAGATATCATTTTTCACAATAGGTTCTCTCAGTCCTGGTGTTGACGTGTTTTGTCAGATCTGAAAGAAATATATCTGTGAACGACCATCCTACTATGCTATTCCAGCACTACTTGTTTTTATTTGCTTCAATAAATACTACGCGTGACCTTCAACAGACAGTCTTTACACGCACTATTTTAGTAGCTCGACTATTAAAAACCGCGAATTGACTGAAATATATATATTTGGAGCAAAGGGGAAAAGACGACATGAATATTATGGAATTACAGTATAAAAAATTGCACAAATTTAATTAAAGTATGTAAAAACAAAATCTAAATATCAGGATATAGAGTAAATGCACATCAAGAAGGTCTCTTCAAATACAAGGTAAAACCAAGCACTGGAACAACTTTTCTTTTATTTTTTTTATTTGTAGATAAGTTCCGTGCAGGTAAAAAACTTGAATGAGGTGCCGTCTCGTCAAACAACTTGTACTATGAAGACGTATTTTTTGCAGATGAAACTTTAAGCTTTTAATCGAAAATGTCAAATGAATAAATTCAAGAAACATTTGTCCAATAAAGGCCTATACTCTTATATAGGTATTTAGATGTTTTTCCTTTAAGATCCAAGATTGGTGGATCTTGATATATTAAGTATTTTGCAATTAACCTATATCTGTTTAAGTTTATAATAAAGTAAGTGAGAACCGAACAGTCAAAAGAATGCACAATCCATGGACAACGGCAACATCGGAAACACCAAGAAACAAGGACACCACATGAGTACAGGACAAAAAAGAAAAATGAAGACAAACATACAGATGAACAACATGGACCCAATAAAACATGGGTGAGATCAGGTGTACCGGTAGAGTAAGCATCTCCTGTTTCTTATAAGACACCGGCCGTGTTGAACATTTCAACTCCTGTAGTAAAGTCAAATCTTGAAATCACAATGAGGCCTTCAACAATGAGCTATGCTCATACCTAATAGTACAAGACGGTCCCTAGCATCGGTTTTAGCGAAATTCATTGCTAAATATCGAGCAACGCCACATCCATGTTATTTTCATGTACGAACTTAAAATAAAGCTTTTGAAATATTCTTCCTTTTCAACGAAAGGAGAAATATTGTTTTACCATTGTCTGTTGTTTCTTCTGTCACATCTGCTCATAAATTCGTAAACAATGAAAGGATATGGATTAAATGCACATGAAAATAAGTTTCTATGAATACATGGGAGAACCAAGGCCGGTGTCCTGGACTCAAAATATTATGAATTTGGGTGTATCATCATTAGAAGGTGCGTCGCTGGACCTTGGAGTCAAATAACCAATATATTTTGTTTGCCTGTTTAGACTATAACTTTTTCATCTTTTCACCTCGAGTTAAGATATTTAGCATATGAGTTTATCATCATATGAAGATGAGTCGTATATGTAAGTGTCCTAGACCTTCGGCTATTATGTCAAATAACTGCATTTTTTAAATTTTCGTCAAAACGTTTTTGTCTTTGGGCCTGACTTTGGCATGTGGGTCAGTGTGAGCTATTGCCATCACTTTGCGTCCGTCGTCCGTCCGTTGAACTTTTCACATTTTCATCTTCTCCTCTGATACTACTGAAGCAAATTCAACAAAACTTTACAGGAATGATGTATGGAAGGTCCTTTACACAGATTGCTCATTTCGTTCCGATCCGACAAAAAACATGGCCGCCAGTGCGAAACTAAGGTTTAACATTGGACCCTATGGGAAAAATCACATTTTCATCTTCTGCTCTGAAACCGCTGAAGCAAATTCAACCAAACTTTACAGGAATGATGTACTGAAGGTCCTTAACAATGATTGCTCATTTCGTTCCGATCCGACAAAAAACATGGCCGCCAGCACGGAACATGGTTTAACATTGGACCTATGGGAAAATCACATTTTCTTCTTCTGCTCTGAAACAGTGGAAGCAAATTCAACCAAACTTTACAGAAATGATGTATGGAAGGTCCTTTACAAAGATTGCTCATTTCGTTCCGATCCGATAAAAAAACATGGCCGCCAGCGCGGAACTTAGGTTTAACATTGGACCCTATGGGAAAATTCATATTTTGTTCTTCTCCTCTGGAACCGCTGACGCAAATTCAACCAAACATTACAGGAATGATGAACTGAAGGTCCTTAACAAAGATTGCTAATTTCGTTCTGATCCGATAAAAAAAACATGGACGCCAGTACAGAACATAGTTTATTTCAGCCCTATGGGAAATTCACATAAAAACATGGCCACCATGCAGAACATCGAAAATCCTGCTTCAGCATTTTGTCAGGTGAGCGATACAGGCTCATTGTCTGAGACTCTTGTTATTTATTGATCTAGACTTAAGACATTGGGCATGTGGGTCTGCCATCAGGATCATGAGGATTAGTGTTTGCATACCATAGTGATCTTCGTGTGACCTTTACCTTTGACCTTGAAGTAAAACGTTTTTTTTTTAGTATTTACTTGTCCTTGCCATGACTTTTTTTTCATTTTTTTACCTAAACTCAAGATATTTGGCGTGTCAATCTTTGATCTTACCATAGTAACCATCAAAGGTCACCAGTTACTTCAAATCAAATTGATTTATCCAAATAATGAAAATTCCCTATGGTATATAACCCAAG
Source organism: Modiolus philippinarum (assembly GCA_002080025.1). Taxonomy (NCBI): domain Eukaryota; kingdom Metazoa; phylum Mollusca; class Bivalvia; order Mytilida; family Modiolidae; genus Modiolus; species Modiolus philippinarum. The sequence goes on along the minus strand of MJUU01013932.1, from coordinate 18,001 downwards.
CATAATTTTGCAGTAGTTAACATATCAAAAAATTTCAATTAAGAGTTGCAATGTATGTTGTTTATCAAATGTTTGTTTGCAAGGGATGTAACTCCACTTCCAGGGGTAGTTCAGCTACATCATGGCAATTTATCTACGTTGTGGGGGGAGCCACCGGATTACCCGTGATGAACTACCGACCTGACCTTTATCAGGTTACTGACATAGTACCTTATCATGTAAGGTTGTAAGTCGAGTGCACCTCTTTCATGGTTTACAAAGTAAGTCGCGAACTCACAACGCAGAGGTGAAAAGTTGCACACATAAACTTACTTCTTTAACCACTCGGCCATCCAGGTCCTTTATTAAAAGTTGTAATTTTGTTCATGATATAATTTGTATGACCAAAAATACAAGTTATAATATGTACAAAATTTTCACAATATCAAAATTATCTAGCGATGGTAGTGATAGAATACGCAAGATTACATTGTCACCAGAGGGGGCAGGAGGGGGGTCCGATCCCGGAATCCCGAAATTATTTTTACAAAATCCCGTCATCCCGGACTTAAAATTAGAAAATCCCGAATCCCGCTAAAATTGAGGTTGTTTTCTGAAAGTTTATTAGTTAATAGGTGATCATGGATGCTACAAATGCTACCATAGTGTCAAAATAAGTACTACAACAATGTCCAATGGTCTCCAATTATTCCCTAGGAAAACAGAGTCACAACAGATAGTCATGATTCATGTCCCAAATTAAAATATAATAGCCAACACATGAACACTTTATATGTCTTCCAATACGAATTGCCTTCCATATTCTGTAGACAGGAAACTAAAGATGGCTGCTCAAACAGAATTTGTGATACCAGGGATATAGATAACACAATATGTAGTTCCCTTGTGGTGTAAGAAAATGATTCCCGAAAATTGTTTCTCAATCTTATAAGCTTACGTCTCATAAACATTCATAATTTATGCTTAAAAGTTTCAATTCTTCATTATCAAACTTACCTTAGAATAGGTATTAAGCTAGACTGGTAGCGGCAGATATATGAACGTACCGCATCAGAAAAATAAACCAGTTGAAGTTCAATGATATTCAATGAAGTGTAAAATGTAGTTCAAAGCAACAAACTTTTGTCTGAATACCCT
>MJUU01013932.1:0-15059 GCA_002080025.1 Modiolus philippinarum | reverse complement strand
CCCCCTCTCATCAAATACTTAATACAGAAAAATTATGTTTTACGTTTTGTGTCACGGAGTTAACTGCTAGCATAATACTAGTACTCCTTTTCTAGCAGGTTTTTCTACTTCACAAAGTGCATTGTCACTTGCAAGTGAATCAGAATAAGACTTGCTTTTATTTGGGAGAAACAAATTGCGGTACATGCACTGCCTATGTAAAACAAACTTACTATAACTGCAGCTGAGGACGGCGAATTAAAGCCATCTTGGATATGGATTGAACATAAAAATCACAAACTTTGAAAGGAGCCACCCAAGGACTATTGTGACAAAGTTTGGATCCCATCGGCTGAGATGAAAAGATCTTTGAAGGAATTAGCCATATGGTCCTTTGTTAAATTATGTCCCGCATTGAAAGTCGTCTTGGATAAGTTACGAAAATAAAATCATAAAGTTTGAAGGGGACCTCAAAGGACTATTGTGACAAAGTTAATTCCAATAGTCTTGGTAGTTTCTGACTAGATGTTTGAAGGCATTTGCAATAAAATCGCTATGTTTATCTGTGTGTCTTGTTGGCAGCCATCTTGGATGAGGTACTAACATCAAAATTATACACTTTCAATTGGACCACCCAGGGACTATTGTGATCAAATGTGGTTCCAAATAGCTCATTAGTTTCAGAGGAAATGACTTTGAATGCATTTCCTTTAGGTCCCCATAATATACTTTGTTTGCCTTGCCGGCGACCATCTTGAAAAGGGTATGAACATGAAAATCATAAACTTTGAATTATTACCTAAAGACAACTGTGACAAAGTTTGTTTCCAATTTGCTCAGTAGTTTTAGCGGAGATGGTCTGTGAATGCATTTCCTATAGGATCCTATATTAAACTATGTTCCCTGCTGGTGGTCATTTTGGATGAGGTACAAGGATGAAATAGGATGAAAGAAACTTTAAAATTAGATAAGGTACGATCATAAAAATTACAAATAACTTAATAACAAAGTAAGGGACTATTTTGACCAAGTTTGATTCCCTTTACCTAAGTACTTTCAGATGAGAACTTTAAATGCATTTCTCAAAGGATCCTATGTTAAACTATGTTTCCCAGTGACGGCTTTCATGAATGACGTACGAACATGAAAATCACATGGATGAGGTAAAAATATAAAAATCACAAACTTTGAAAAGGATGACACAAGGACTATTTTGACCAAGTTTTGTTCCATTTGGCTCAGTGGTTCCAGAGGAGGTCTTTGAATGCATTTCCAAATTGGTCCTAAAAAACTATGTTACCCCGCTGAGATGTACAAATATAAAAATCACAAACTTTGGAAGTGACTACTCAAGAGTTATTGTGACCAAGTTTAGTTCCAATTGGTTCAGTGGTTTCAGAGAAGAAGAGCTTTGAATGAAAAGTTTTCGATCTTGGTCTACTGGTCATTTGTAATCCATCAGATTTGATATCTGTAACGGTTTTTTTATTATTTGCCAAAAATGGCAATTTACACCTACAATGTATGTCCTATTTTTTAGTAACGGCAACCATGTTGTTTGGTCCTTGGACTAATAGAATACAACTTTGAGTTAAGCTACCCTAGTAATGATTCGGCCAAGTTTTGTTAAAATTAGCTCAGTGGTATCAGAAAAGATTGACAGACGGACGCCGATTGACGCCATGTGATGGCAATAGCTCATATGGCCTTTTAGACCAGGTGAGCTAAAACAATAACATCAGATAGTTAATTACTCTTTGATAATAATATCCCGTGAACAGTCTTTGGATATGGCAACCGACATTGAGTTGTGTGGAGAGCTACTCTAAATTTTGAAAAGTACTAAATGATAAAACTTCACCTTTTTACTGGCTGTTGTTGACTTTCAAATCAATTGTCACGAAACGATAGAACCAGAATCTATCAGGACATTCAAAAGCGTGCGTGTTATACCTTAGATGTAACAGTTGCTGTTGTATTAGATAACACCATTGTAAATCTTTATTTTTCTTGGAATTATTTATGAATTCGCCTAATTTTCATGTTTTTGCTTACGTTAGTATGTTTTATAATTTACTGATATAAAAATTAAAAAAAAGTAAAACTATGACTAAAATGGCACCAAGTACTTTTTGGGCGTCAGATTTTCTTGAAAATTAAGTACTTTATGGGACGTCAATAATTCTTGGAAAAGGTAGATCTTGTGATGCTGAACACTTTTGCAATGTATACTCCCCCTTTTATCGTTTATAATACACTTTACACCATAACTAAATTTAAACAATTTTTCATATTGGCATTATTTGGCATTGCACAATATCATGTTCTTCTTTCATAATTGATGATGTTGTTATACCAAATCTATTTAGAAGTATTTCAATTGAAGTTTCATATGTAAGAAGGCTTGATATCTTAGTCAACGGAAATTATGTCCTTAGCTAGCTGTCAGTAACTGCGAGCATTTGTCCGGACAGTACCTGTGTGTATTGTTTTCATGTTTTATGTAATTCATTGTAAGTGTACTCGTCTTGATAAGTTGGACTTTTTTCTAGTTTGATTTTTAATGTGAGTCTTTTTGTGTATTTATTCTTTAGCCATTCACTACACATAGGGGGAGGGTTTGGATCCAAGAAAACGAGTTTAACCCCACCGCAGTTTTTGCGCTTGTCCCAAGTCAGGAATATGTTGGTGACTGGCTTGTCCGTGTCTTCTTATGAAATTTTAGTTTCTTGATATTTGGGTTATTGGATTTGGTTTGTTTCCATTGATTTATTCACTTTTTTACCTTTTTGGGGCCATTTAGGGCTCGCTATATGGTGTGAGGTTCCTCGCTGTGCTGAAGACCGTAGGGTGACCCCTAGATGCTTTGTTTTTGGTCGTTTTAACCTGGATATGGGATGTTGTCTCCTTGACATTTACCCCATTTCCTTTCTTTTTTATACAAAATGACAATTCGACATACTAAAGAAAGAGAGCAATAACCCTAACATGGGTTATCACATTTTCTTCAGTTATGGTGATTTGGTTTTGCTGATCACTTTCATCCGGTCGGAGTTTTTTAAATCATTTCTTTTAAATCCATTTGCCAAGAAAAAAGAAAAGTACTCCTATGTTCTATTTTTAGTAACAGTGGACATGTTGTTTGGTTCTCGTTCTCATCGGACATCAAATACTCTAGAAATGATTAAGGCTGTAAGATTAGTTTACATTGGCCCAGTATTTTCAGCAATTGTTTAAATCGTTTACTGATGACGAGGGACGGACACCATGCAAGATGGCAATGGCTCACATGGATTATTTGTTTCAGTTGAGCTTAAATGTGAAAATAATAGGATGGCAAAGACTCACTAGACAGATCCAGACTTTCTGCTTAGGGGGCCCATATTTTCCTAGGGGGGCCTTTTTAACCCTAGGAATTTTACATATTTTCTAACCTAAAGGGGCAGCCACCCCTGCCCCCTTCTGGATCAACAAATGATGCAAATGGTGGACAGTGTTAGTCTGCTTAACTTGGCCCCTATCTTATATAGTTTTAAGACATAAAACAAAGAGTATAAAATAGTGTTAAACTTAGTAAATAAGTAACTTCACTGACGAGTCATTTTATAACTTTTAAAATTGTTACAAATTTGATTGCTAAATATTTTGCAACCTAAAGATCATAATTTCTATCCCATTTAGTTTCAGATATAAGTATATTAAAAATTTACGAAAAAATATACCTATTACAATATGGATGATGCCTTTACTGTAAAGTTGCATAGAAGACAGATGTTGTCATGTTTTTCAGTTTGATCTTTACTTATAAAATTTTCCATATCGGTTAGTTATACCTCGAGTTATATTCTCAGAACCAGAAGTCCTGCAGTTAAATGATTCAAAAACAGACCCCTTTTTAGGATTCAAGGCAAGTTCCGTTCTCTCAAGAGTTAATTTTAGATCCAAGTGTTCGGTTTATGATCTTCCTAATAATTCGATGTGATCTGCCTTGAAGATACATACGTTTTCTATGGGCCATATGCAGAATAAATTTATATTGACTTCGGTATTTTGTTATTTATTACCACTGGGCCGATGCCTCTGTTGGTGTACTGTTTGTCCCGATTGTATTCAACAACCCAGAAGTCAGTACTAGTTGCATTATCTAAATATCTAAATTTTGGAAAAATTTTCTTAATCATACGGAAATCTCCCTCGTGTAGTGCATAGCATTGTCATTAGCTGATTTTGGCTTTTCAGCTAGATCTTTTTGCTTATTTTTCTATCAGATTTACAAGTATTCGGTTAATGTCTCGTATTTTCATTTTTGTTTTTCTGGTACAGTTTGCTTGTAGATTGTGGCTTATGATTGTAGTTCCTGGCCATTGTAGGTGTTTGCTGTTATCCTGTTTTTGTAATTTGATTTGATCAGCATTGAAGAGACATAATTTGTTGAAATCGCTTTATGCAGAAACTACATTTACAGTTACTTCGTTATTTTGTTATTTCACCCGGTCCGATTTTTTTTTATATCTCTAACCCTTTTTAAGACATTTGTCAAAAAATCAACGCATTAACAGTGCAAGGATATGGAGTAAATGCACATGAGAAAAAATATCTACAAATACATCGTAAAACGAAGCAATGGAACAACGCTTTTATTCAAGATCAGGTCTTCAACAATGAGCTTCGCTCATACCTCATAGTAAGTTCAAGACGCTATATTATATTTCCAGTGACAGTGGGCGTCTTTGGACGAGAATTTTTGAATCCTAACACAAAGTTCTCAAGTCGAGATATCGTCCAAAAGGTACAAACATCAACCCGATAAAAGTGTTCGCGGGTCAAATTTACACTCCCAATGTCAGAATTAAAGAACCTTAGTGAGCAAGCTCACATACCCCACGCCCCCACATATCGGATAATCCTGCATTATCTCAAAATTATCAAAAATTGAAACCCAAGTAGTTTGCACATCTCTTACAGATGAACAATCATCCTGTAAAATATCTTAAAAACTGTAGCAGGATTTATCCGGGCAAATGGAGTACCCTGTAAACTTCCTATCTTATAAACTGTAGGAGGAGTTATCCGGACAAATAATGTACCCTATATGCAATATAATGCATAAAAATGACAAAGTTCAACAATGTGTAGTTTTGTGAAAAAATATCAAAAATCAAAATCCAAGTAGTATGCACATCTTTGATATGTGCACAATCAACCTGCAAAATAAAAACTTCCTAGCTTAAAAACTGTAGGAGGAGTTATCCGGACAAATGGTGTTTTCTGTATGCAATATAATGGATAAAAATGACAAAGTTCAACAATGTGTAGTTTCCTGAAAAATTATCAAAAATCAAAATCCAAGTAGTATGCACATCTTTGGTATGTGCACAATCAACCTGCAAAATAAAAACTTCCTAGCTTGAAAACTGTAGGAGGAGTTATCCGGACAAATGGTGTACCCTATATGCAATATAATGCTCAAAAATGACAAAGTTCAACAACGGGTAGTTTTCTGAAAAATTATCCAAAATCAAAATCAAAGTACCATGCACATCTTTGATATGTGCACAATCAACCTGCAAAATAAAAACGTCCTATCTTAAAAACTGTAGGAGGAGTTATCCGGACAAATGATGTACTCTATATGCAATATAATGCTCAAAAATGACAAAGTTCAACAACGGGTTGTTTTCTGAAAAATTATCCAAAATTAAAATCAAAGTAGCATGCACATCTTTGATATGTGCACAATCAACCTGCAAAATAAAAACTTCCTATCTTAAAAACTGTAGGAGGAGTTATCCGGACAAATGGTGTACCCCCTTGATGACGGACGGACGGACGAACGGACTGACGGACCAGTCAAAAACTATATACCCTCCGCAACTTCGTTGCGTGGGGTATAAAAACCGAAAAGAACAACCTGACATTAAAGATGGTGGTAAAGAAAGGGATGTACAAATTCAAGCATGTGTAAGAGGCACAAAAAGCACTTCTGAAAACTCAAGCAGGAGGAAGTTGGTCTCCGGACGTGCGAATATACCTCATCAAAGCCAGTCAGAACATATATATGCAGGATGTTGACATACATGATGCAGACACAGTTTTTTTTTTAATCAGCAATGGGTCTTATAAGGCACCATTATACTTTAGCGGGCTTCGCTAACCAAAGGATCAAGGAAAGATAAAAACTGCAACATTTAACCATTATTTTCACTTTGTTGCAAAGACTGGCGTTCACAGACAAAGTAGCATGTCTTCATGTGCTAAACAAAAACATAAGTTCAAGAGATAACAAAGAACAAATTACAGAAATGAATGACTATTAAGTCCTACTAAGACGAACAAATTTGGAAAGATCATTGTGGCGAGACAAGAGAGGCAGGTTTTGACAACGTTTGTCATCTTTTACACATATTTCGGTTCATGGATTTTCAAATGATTTAATTTGATCTGCACTGATGAGACATAAGTTGTCGAATTGCGCATATGCAGCAACTAAATCAAAGTTAACTGCAGTATTTTGTTATTTGTAAACATATAACGGAAAAGTATCCGGCGTGTAGAATTACAGTTGAAGTAATTATAGACAAAACAACGGCAGTAGAATACCGAAAGAACAACAAAAATCTAGGTCCAAAGACATGGCAAAAACGGCATATGACAATACGCAATTTTGAAAGATGGGTCAAGGGGTGCTCGTTGCTACTCCACCGGCTAGCTAAATGAGCATAGTCTGCTGGTAGAACACTGTCGGCGACTACCGAAGAAAAATCAAACTCAAAACTTCCTGCAGGATTTAGTCAAGAATCATCATATATTTCAGTAGACATCGGCAGTATCAGTGAGAGGCCAGTATGTATGTAAAATTTTCAGATCACTAGATCTCAAAGCTAATATAACTGATATTTCAAACGTCCATCTTCCTCGATCTAAGTACGAAGCTGAAATAGGTTGTCAGTAGTCTCTTTAATTTCAAGCTCATAAGGATAGATCTGGTGTAAATATTCCTTGAATTTTTGCTTATTAAGAGAAAGTACATCGTCTATGTAGCGGATGCAGAAATTAAAGGACTAGGCTAAATGTTTTTATTTTCTCTATGTTAAAACTTCGCCTCATACGAGAAAAAAAAAAAAAGATCAGCTAAAAGTGACGCGCAGTTAGTTCCCATGGGAATCCCGATTGCCATTTGAAAAACACGGCCTCAAAATTCGACAAATCCTCCGATTTCGACAAAAATATTATCTATTTAAAATTCCAACATCTTGATTACGTTATTCTCCGTGTACTTTTTGTTTGACTCGGTGTGGTTCTTTACTAAATATGTTTTGTTTTCCCTACTACTAGATAAGTGTATCTGCGTTCTCCGTTTTTAGTGTAGAAACATTGATGTATAAAATCCGAAATTACTGTTCAATTTAATTTATTGTGTGGCAGTGTAGTATAAAGAGTAGAAAAAAATCAAAAGTTTGTATACTGTAAGACTACTAGAGGAATGCTATTCCAAGAGATATAAAGAATTTTTTAGAATCCACATCTGATTGACGTCGCTCGTTGAGTAGACATTATCACAGTAACTTTTCAGGCCAACTCTGACTGCGGCCAATAAAGTAGTAAGGAGTTTAGAAAGTGGCTTAGTGGTGCATCTGGAAGACTCCGCAATAGTCCGTGGGCTGGAAACACTTTCCTTGCACCCCCCCCCCTTCCGAACCAGACCGATTTTTTTTTAGTCCTTCTACGTCCCCTCTTCAAAATAAAACCTGTTAACACAAACATGACCAGCACGCATAGACAATATAGGGCCACTTTTATAGTACACCATGAAAAATTCTTGTATTTTCGTTTTAACATATGTTTCATCTTTTAAGCTCCATAACTTGTTAACGATACGTAATATATACTGAAATTTGGTACCAAATTAAAGCTGATGTGCTATCCTTTACAATGAGCACACGTTTGGGCACTTTACGCCCTATTTACGATTTTGGGATGTAAAAATGTACCCCTCCCCCTGCAAAAAATTGCGAAAATGACGAATAAACAACCCTCGTCATTTGATCTAGTTTTTATGCCTAACTTATCAGGAGTGATACAATGTTGGAAAATAAAACCATTAAAGTCCACAAAATTTTGATTTTTGGTATAAAATTTTTGAAAAATGGAAATTTTCGGAATTTTAGATTTTTCCACAATTTCGACTTTCTGACTTCAGTATCGTAAAATGTAAATATACATTTAATAATGGCCGTTTTAATAAGCAACAAATTGTGCGCACACATTCTAGTTTCAGACAAAATGTAGGTTCAGAAATGTCAAAATTAGCACCCCTCCCCCTAAAAATTTAAGGAAAATATGAAGTATTCAGGCTCTAAATGATAAAAAGATAATGTTTAATAGGAATTTTAGTGTTTATTTCACTATAGCTAACATACAGAAGATATTTAACATTTCTAGAGGTCTCTTTTCGACTCTCCGGCCCTAAATTGTATGCAAAATGGGAATTTTCCGTTTTTCAGAATTTCTGCTGTTTTGACTTTGAGATGCAAATACTTCATGAAATTGATATGTAACTTGAAAATTTTAATTAAATAACGTTTCATTAGATCTAAGCAACTACAAAGTATGTTTTTAAACATTTCTAGACTAACTCCAGTCTCATAAATTACAAACATATAACCCCTTACCACACATATTCAACACAATATATTTCATTTTATTCAGCTTCAAAAGCTTAAGGTGTCTCAGTGGTATTATTCCGCCATTTTTGTCTAATAATTGTTCATTTAGGTTTCATTTATTAAGAAATTTAACAAAATAGTTATTTAAAATGTAAAGAAAGTTCAAATGTATTTAAAATTTATATTCCTAATCATTTTTATAACATTTCGTTACGAAAACGTGAGCTAAAACACATGAACTTTTAATCTGTTGCTGGATTTACAGAACACAGAAATTATTCAAGGGAGATAATTTGATAAAATAATTTAACAAAGATATCACTAGAGAAATTAACATTTTGCAATTTTTCTCTCTAATTTCAACGGTGACCCCTAATTTTTATTTTTGATATGTAAACTACATAATAATAATTAAACACATGCAAAGTATGAAAAAATTCTATAATAGATTTTTCAAACTATCGTCTCATATAATCATATTCCCTTTCATTTCTATGCAAAATCCTGAAATTTTCAATTTCAGATTTTGCGCTTAAATGCACGGTGACCCCCAAATTTTATTTTACATTTTGAACAATAATGCAATTATGTTTCCACACAGAAAATTTCACAAAATTCTATAATAGGAAATTAATACCCTGCAGACACCTTAAACTTGTATAAAGGTCCAATTACATATCATTTTCAAACATCAAAATACACAGTGACTGACATATATCGTAAATAAGATCATGCGCGTGGTTTAAGAGCAGTTACTCAACAATAAAAATTGGATTTCGTAAAATTCTGAAATGCTTGAAATTCCCATTTTTAGTGAAAATCGCCCAAAATATTCAATTTTACCCATATTTTGGTATTAAAATTGCATATAAAGATGTATCAAAGAAAGAAGGTAAAACATTAGTATCCTATTTTCATATATATGTAAAGGCAGACATATTTTGAGGACTTTTAAGTTTAATTTTGTTGGGGTACGGGTAAGATTTTCTGTATTTAGAGTCACATTGAACACTCCTTGTTTTTCTTAGCAGTGTTTTAAGATAACTTATGTATCGTTTAAAACAATAAATTGGCATATCTGCAGATAAATCCTCCAGATTTGCCAAATATAACGATTTAAAAGCGAATTTTGGACAAATCTGAAATGCTAAAAATTCCCATTTTTCATCAATTTTGGACAAAATATTAAGGTTAAGCTAACAAGTGGGATTTAAAATACCAAACCATTATAGAATTCATGCAACCTTGCTATATGCAACGCAGATTTTGCATGTGGTGGTTAATTTTATCCCAATATAGACAAAAAATCGACATTTTTGGGAAAATTTATTGGAGTAGGGGTAAGATTTTAGGTATTTAGAGTCACACTAAACACTCCTTGTTTTCTAAACAATGTTTTAAGACAACTAGTGTATCGCTAAGAACAATTAATTGGCATATCTGCAGATATATTCTATAGATTTGATATAAATTGCGATTTAACATTGAACTATGGACAAATCTGAGATGTTGAAATTCCCATTTTTCGTCTATATTTGGAAAAATGTTGAGTTCTTGTCGACCAATACTGTATTGCTGAAGCGGCAACTTTTAGGTTGACATTGGTATACATGACATTTTATTCTTCGATTTTCATCAGTACATCATCTGCATTTTATAAAAAAAAAAAAATAACTGTGGCAATTTTCGTTTGTATATCATAAATTGCCGTTGCCTGATACCTATCGATCATAAAGTTGTCCGTTGCCTGAAATTCACGTGATCTTAAAGGGGTCGTTGTATTGGATATTTTTCATAGCTTTGAACGAGGCTATTTATATATTCAGAACTGCAAAGAAATGTGTTAAACGGGAAAGGTAACCAATATATCGGACTACAAGCATTGAAACAAACCATTCAACTGTAGTTTCTTCTTTTTATATGGTATTATATATTGTCATCACACATAGCCCTCGCTTGTTTTGCTTTTGTTAAACATAATCAAGTGTTGTATCACTCAAACACGTATTCCGTGAAGGACAAAAAGTTGTAAAACATTCCGTAAAAAGAAAATACATTACCACCTTACTGTTCTTTTTGTTTATTTCCCCTGAAGAATTTACTCTATCCATCATTTTCCTCCATTCTTTTCAAAAATGGTCCGTTGCTTGATCTGAAAGTCGCCGTTTCTCCCGAAAGGGTCCGTAACGACTAGCCACCGTGCAATAGCTGGTAAAATACCAAATCATGATGTAAAAATCTATGAGCATTATGGGATCTCAAACACATAATCTTCAAGATTAAGTTTTTTTTTGTTTTTTTTTAATTATGAGAATGATGTCAGAGTAATAAATTATATACAAAGCACTACAAAAATATGAAATAAGGGCAGATAACTCCTTGGTTTATACAAATTTAGTTGCTTTAAGGAATTTAAATGCCATATTTTGAGGCATCCATGGTAGATATGGAAAATTCTCTCTTTGCTTGGACTTTTGTGGAAGTTAAAAGCTTTGAAATGGAAATACAAATTTGGATGTAACATTTTTTCTATGTGCCGGCTTTGAAATGGAAATACAAATTTGGATGTAACATTTTTTCTATGTGCTAGCAATAATATAGCTTCAGCTGCTGTCTGATTTCAGCCTATTAAAAGTAGTATCATCATGATCATGTTTAAAATGTTTATATAGCACTACTATAAAGTGTTGGGGGTAGTAGAGTCAGTAAGTCTCTTCATACAACGCCTAGATTTCATGATAAAATTGAAATTGCAATACATTTCCTACCAAAACGGGACAATATAGAACTTTGTTCAAATTTTTAGTACAATACTTCTATGTGCAGTTATTGTTTCACTATTTACGAGACCCTACAGAACTTAGAATGTGCAAAAACCAATCTCATCATCCAAAAGTGTTTACTTGAATGAATCTGTTTAAAAGCCACTTATGGCCGATTTCGCGGATGATTAACATATTTTATTTGCAATTCTTCAATGAACATACCATTTCCTCTAGCAACACCTATAAAACTCCTTCTAAACTTCTGTCTTTTGTCTGCTCATCAAGCAATCAAGCTTCTATAGAATTCTATTGTATACCAATTTGTACTGCCTGAAGGGGTTTACCTTGATACTCCAGAGATGACAATTGGTATACAATAGAATTATATAGAAGCTTGATTGCTTGATGAGAAGACAGATGACAGGAGTTTAGAAGGAGTTTTATAGGTGTTACTAGAGGAATATTGGTACATGTATGTTCATTGAAGAATTGCAAATAAAATATGTAATCATCCGGGAAATCCGCCATAATATTCTCTTGTAAACCTTGTTATGGACATATTTTGTGCACTATACCATTTATTTTTACACAACCATATTTTTCAGATGACTTTCTCATGATCATTGCATAATCAATATGGAATATAGGACATTTTGTTTTTGATACCGACTTTATCACATCCAGGATCAAGCGAGCCCGCTAGGGCGAGCTTTATGTGTAACGCCGTGATAAAAGTCTGTATCAAGAACAAAATTTCCTATATTTCTTTTATCAGTAATTCAAAAAATGATAAACAGACCTCTAAAATAAATTGAAATTAAACTGAAATTTCTATTTAAGCAAAGCTAATCTTTTGTTTATTGCAATAATTTAAATGCATTCTTCATTCAACGTCTTATGGGTATGAACACAACAAATAGAACAAAACGTGATGTCAGCTTAGCAACCCGCACGTGGCGCCTTCACAGTGACCTAATAATTTCGTGATAATGTCCAGCTTGGTGATACTGGGATTATCAGTCTCTGTAGATCAAAGGAAACTCATACAAATTACCGATAAATCCCCAGCATAAACCCAAACATCACATATGACATCTTTTCCTGATTTTTTTTTAATGATCCTGCATATTGCCAGTCCTGCTTAATGCTTACACCACATTCAAACCTTTCCCAATTTATGTATCGAAGCTTCATTTTTCTCAATGATCTATCTCATGTATGTACATCCACTGATCAAATGAAAAGTAATTTGCAACATTTTTCTGATAATTGATACCACAATAGGCGAAAAGCATTCAAATACATATAACAATAAACTAGAAAAACTGTGAGCAAAGCTCACTGATATATACCCCCGCTCCACCATTTGATCATCAATCAAATCAAATTCTAAATTAGAAGATGCAAATCTACATTATGTCACAAAGACCATGTCAAAGTTTCATGAAAAACTATTCAGTGGTTCAAGAGGAGTAGTGGATAAGAGATGGGTACCCACTTGTAATGTACTGTCAGAGTCCATGTTTTGCTATGGGAAACCCCAAAAAATCAATTAAATCAAATTCTGAAATAGGAGGTGCACATCCATATTCTGTTAAAAAGACTGTGTTAAAGTTTAATGAAAATCTATTCAGTGGTTCAGGAGGAGTAGGGGATAAGAGATGGGTACCCCCATGTGTACATGTAATGTAATGACAAAGTCCATGTTTGGCTATGGGAAACCCCAAAAATCAATCAAATCAAATTCTGAAATAGGAGGTGCACATCTGCATTATGTCACAAAGGCTGTGTTAAAGTTTCATGAAAATTTATTCCGTGGTTCAGGAGGAGTAGCGGATAAGAGATGGGTACCCCCATGTGTACATGTAATGTAATGGCAAAGTCCATGTTTTGCTATGGGAAACCCCAAAAATCAATCAAATCAAATTCTGAAATAGGAGGTGCACATCTACATTATGTCACAAAGACTGTGTTAAAGTTTCATGAAAATCTATTCAGTGGTTCAGGAGGAGTAGCGGATAAGAGATGGGTACCCCCATGTGTACATGTAATGTAATGACAAAGTCCATGTTTGGCTATGGGAAACCCCAAAAATCAATCAAATCAAATCCTGAAATAGAAAGTGCACATCTACATTATGTCACAAAGACTATGTTAAAGTTTCATGAAAATCTATTCAGTAGTTCAGGGGGAGTAGCAGTTAAGAGATGGGTACCCCCATGTGTACATGTAATGTAATGGCAAAGTCCATGTTTGACTATGGGAAACCCCAAAAATCAATCAAATCAAATCCTGAAATAGGAGGTGCACATCTACATTATGTCAGAAAGACTGTGTTTAAGTTTCATAAAAATCTATTCAGTGGTTCAGGAGGAGTAGCGGATAAGAGATGGGTACACCCATGTGTAACGGACAGACAGACGGACGGAAAGACAGAAGGACACCCCCATCACTATATACCCCCCACTTTTCAAGCGGGGGGGTATACATATAAATAGAACATAGTGCCTAATTATTGAGATTTCAAATTGGTTATACATAACTGAAACTGACAAAATCCCCCATGGAGATTTTTCAAAGGTTTACAGGTACATTGATAAATAGAAAAAATGGGCAAGATATTCACTTGTTAAGTGAGGGGGGTCAATTATTATTAAATCAGAAAACAGGCATACAAGTAAAAATTGCAAGAGGAGGGAGCAGTTGCAAATAACATCTAAGGAGACAACCATTTGATTTTGAGGGGGAGGCTTGGAAGATTTTTGAAATAAGTATTCTGTCCTGCAAAATTGTGGAAATAAATATTCTGGCCTTAACCTTCTTGAAAATGAAAAAATAAATAATCTGTCCCAAGATTCTTTAGTATGTTATATATAAAACTAGAAATACTGTGAGCATAGCTCACTAAATGATACCCCCGCTTCCGCACATAAGCTACATGGATGGCAGTGTTCAAGTTAGGCTATTGGAAATCCCCAAAAATTGTCAGATCAAAAGCTAAAATAGGAGGTGCACTATAACCTTACTTGATAAAGAATATCTGAAATTTTTATCAAATTTCATTCTTTGGTTTAGATGGAGTTGCAGATTGCATACATGTACCAGTATCGTCCTCCCCAATGATAATGCATGGTAAAATCCATGTATGGCTATTGGAATCCCAAAAATTGGTCAGATCAAAATCATAAAATAAGAGGTGCACAATGGCATTATGTAATAAGGATTCTCTGAAAATTTCATTAAATTCCATTCTTTGATTAAGCAGGGGTTGCAGATTATATACCAGAACCCCCTCCCCAAATGATGCATGGCTAAGTACATGTTAGGCTATGGCGAACCCAAGAAATTTATCAGATAAAAATTTAAAATAGGAGGTGCACAATGGCATCATGTTATCAAGATTCTACGAAAGTTTCATCAGATTCCATTCATTGGTTTAGGAGGAGTAGCGGATCACACACCAGTACCCCCCTCCAATAACAAAACATGGGTAATTCCATGTATCGCTATCTGGAACCCCAAAAATTGATCAGATCAAAATTTAAAATTGGAGGTGCACAATGGCATCATGTTATAAAGATTCTCTGAAAGTTGCATCAAATTCCATTCATTGGTTTAGGAAGAGTAGCGGATCACACACCAGTAACCC
>MJUU01013931.1:148300-172770 GCA_002080025.1 Modiolus philippinarum | reverse complement strand
GTCCTTGGATTGTTCTTTTTAGACTGACGGTTCGGTTCTCACTTACTTCATAGTATGAATGATGCCTGTCTTCGACTGCAGACAAAGTCTTAATTCAATGTAAGTTCAATAGACAGTTCAGTAGTTGAACAAGATGGTTGATCCATCGATGTTTCTTTCCTTGCATGGATTTTTGTGTGATTTTGAAACCCAATTTAGTTATTGTTTATCTTCATTGTTATTGTTATTTGACTATATATGCATGGCCTGTGATAGGAAAGGATTTCACCTTTGTCAAAAGAAACTCTTTTGTATGTTAGCACTACGTGGTTTATTGGGATCAATGCCTAGTTCTTTAACGAGGCAGTCGAGTATAATAATGTCTTGTACATACAAAAACGATGTTATTAAAAGCTCTGTCTGCATGTACAATTATATATTTGTCGTGAGATATTAAGAGCTTCAGGATCTTTAAATACAACCTTAGGTCAATTGTGAACACATCTGTGTAGTTTGTTAACTCGACTACGCATTAAAAGATCGAAAGGATCTTACCCAATTTGACAAGGACTACAAGTTCTTGTTCCTGATCTGGTTCTTACTCTTATAAAACAAGCTTCGCCGTAATCTTCAACAGCGTCCATAATGATCTTGAATTAGCAATGAAGGGATATGGAGTAAATGCAAATGAGACAAAGTCTCTACAAATACATTGTAAAAATAAGCAATGGAACAAATTCAAATTCATTGATAGAAGATAATCCACAAACATTAGTTCAGGATTTATAATGTTTATGACCATGACTTCGTCTAATTATTTGACTGACATTGAATAAATTCAATAAATTAACATCACTGCACCAAGGACTGCATACAATTCCTATGCCTTTCATTTTGCTATTACAATCATAAGGCATTGCAGTTCCCAAGCAATTCTCCATCTGTGCGGTAAGTTGTACTAAGAAATGGTGGTATATCTTTTCAATTATACGAACTCGAATGTTTAGGCACTGATCATGATCAATATGACTAAAATGATTATGAATAACTAAATAATGAAGTTACTGTGAATTTGCTTTTTTTCTGCATATGCGCATTTCGACAACTTATGTCTCTTCAGTTCAGATAAAATCTAAACGTTTGGAAGACCATAAACTAAAAGATATTTAAAAACTGATAGAGAACAAATTACCAATATGATCGAAATGTAAAGCCAAAATCAGCTAAATTATATGAATTATTTATATACACGTCTGAAAATCAGCCCAACATTGTTAAATCTGCACATTGGTAGTTCCCTCTACGGGATTTGAACCAACACTGTTGTGACTCTATGGCAACACACACACACACACACACACACACACACACATCCTTGTCTAGATCTCTTAAAGGGAAACACTGGGTGATTTGTTTCTTACTGTTTCACATTTACAACTGACATCAAAAGCAAATAAAAGTGAAGTTAAATTTTATAATTTCATTGCTATTTATTCAGTTTAGAATAAGTAGGGATACAAAATATATGGTGTTTTAGTACAACTTATTGTTTCCTTACAATTTGTTGTCTTGGATAACTTAATACCGAAGTGGCTATACATTTACTTTCTGCAGATTGCCTTTCCGACGACCTATGTTGAGAGGTCAAATTAAAACACTTGACGGCCATAGTCCAAATATGTACAAAATGCTGATAGAGAGCTAGAAACCAAAAAGGGCCCAGATGAATCTTGGGACAAAGCTTTACATGAAGGAGATACCTCTTAGTTTTAAACAAATTCTCTAAAGAAGTTAATAAAAATTCCCAGGAGTTAATTATATGTTGTGAATTGTTTTACTAGTTTTTTAAGTAGATTACCGCATATGTCAAAT
Organism: Modiolus philippinarum; assembly: GCA_002080025.1. Lineage (NCBI taxonomy): Eukaryota > Metazoa > Mollusca > Bivalvia > Mytilida > Modiolidae > Modiolus > Modiolus philippinarum. The sequence goes on along the minus strand of MJUU01013931.1, from coordinate 170,919 downwards.
AAAAACTTTTTTTCTTGATATTTATTAGACAGTATACAAACTATTTCTGTTGTATCAAAGTCTGTACTGTTGTCATCGGTTTTTTAATAAAAGGTACAGATAAAGATTTTATAAAACATAGATCTTTTTATATATAGACAGAGTAGTTTATCCCGGTAGTTTATTCTGACCCCTTAAAATACCGAGGCATCATTCCGTGTATGTTACACGGTAGATGTCCTTGGAACTAGATATTGTTTCTCTACATTTTTGATCATTTTTCACCTGATTTCGATGTTTTTGGTAATGAACTAAATTTTTGTTATTGCTTTCCATATAATTATTATTTTTATTATTAATTCTAATGCAGCGGATGATAGGTTACTCCTTGAAACACGTGTACAGCATAACGAAATTTACTGTCTGATTGTGCAATTTCGGGATTTTTGTATCTATTAAAATAAACTAGAAAACACGAGGGGAATTTATAAACATAAGTGGATGATATAAATCGGATAATGGTTTTTATGAAATAAAACGATACGCTAGGCTATGGAATAGCCTTGGATAGAAAATTGCGTGTTTGATTGGCAAGGGTGTGGTGGCTCATGATGTATTTGTATACTCAAATCAATACTTGAAGTAAGCCTTTCTCGGTACTTCTTTGTAATTTCTTCTGTTGGTCTGCTCATGTGATAAAACAGTCACTGATTGGATCAAACCTCTAATTTTATGCCAACAACAACTCAAAGTAGTTTGTGCTTTTGTTTTTTTTTTTTGTTTTTTTGTTTTTTTTTTTTTTGTTTTTTTGTTTTTTTTTTGTTCTTGCATTCTCCTAGGGTAGCTCTTTATTCTTCCGCAAAAAAACGCAATTCTATCTCTTTCCACCTTTCGTTCTCCATTGCCTAAGTATCTCCACAAACTACAATCACGCTTTGTTTAACACAATTGAAAAGTCTTTAATAGTATTTGTATATCATTGATTATTTCACCTCATCTTTATTTAGTAACTTTTGGTTCTAAATTTATACATTACTGTTCTTATTCTTTTTATCATATCTATATTTATAAATCTGGCTAAGCGATATTGCAATACCAATCCCATCATCCTCTACAAACCTGTTCCCAATACCACCTATAGTAAATGTTTATAATACTGTTCAACTTCCACAAGGAAACAGAAAAATTAAACCCCGCCCCGTTTTATCAGGACGAAAGTGGACGCCATTTTGATTGTCGATAACCAGAAATTCCTATTGGTCAATAGTCTTCTGTGCATGCGTTCTCTTCACTGCGCAAGCGTACTTCTCACTTCACCCCAAGAACTATCTATATAGCTAGGCTATTCCATAGCCTAGCTAACAAATTAAACTAACCTAAATCAGTTTTAATTCTAAGCTTTTGGTGTAGCTCAATCATAAAGAAAATTGAGAGGAAAACTCAGGATCTTTGTTATGGGCTACATTTAAAGAAGTCTAAATTGATCTGTATTTGGTATAAATTTTTATCTTGTCTATGCAAAAGTTTCGTCAATGTTAATGTAATTAATACATTTAAAGAGTAAACTAGAGGCTCCCAGGAGCCTGTATCGCTCACCTGGCTTTCAGTTGCCACAATGAAGCTAACATTTTAAGTTATACAGTTGAACTTAAGTCTCTCAAACTTTGTTAGCTCAAACACCACCAATATCTTTAACTGTATTTCTTTGTTGCGCTTTTTTGACAAAAATGTACTTGTTTATGACCACTTTCAACACCACTGGCGGTCAACAACAATTTTCAAAACCATATCTTTAAGTTACCGCATCACTATTTATTTGGAAACCAAATTTCATTGAAATAGGAAAATGTTGAATTTTCCCACCTTTTTGGCGGCCATTTGAAAATGGCAGTCAACAATTTTCAACACGACTTTTGAAGTCGCAACATCAATATCCACTTGGACACCAAAATTCATTGAAATCAGACAATGTTGAATTTTCCTGCCTTTTTTGGCAGCCATTTTAAAATGGCGGTCAGCGAACAATTCCTAACATCAGTTTTGAATTCACAACATCAATATCCACTTTGAAAGCAAATTTCAATGAAATCGGACAATGTTTAATTTTCCCGCCTTTTTTTGGCGGCCATGTTGAAATGGCAGTGAACGAACAATTTTTAACATTGGTTTGAATTTGGGACATCAATACCCATTTTGAAACCAAATTCCATTGAAATTGGACAATGTTGAATTTTCCCGCCTTTTGTGGAAGCCATTTTGAAAATGGCGGTCAGCGAACAATTTTTAACATTGGTTTTGAATTTGCAACATCAAAACCTATTTGGAAACCAAATTCCATTGAAATCGGACAATGTTGAATTTTCCCGCCTTTTTTGGCGGTCAACGAACAATTTTCAGTATCTGTTTTGAAGTCGCAACATTAATATCCACTTGGAAACGAAATTTCATTGAATTAGAAAAATGAAAGGATATGGAGTGAATGTATATGTCACAAAAACGCACACGATACATAGAAAAATCCAGTTTATCAAGGACAGGGCTTTTATTCTTGTCTACATCTTGATGTCGCCTGAAGGTCTTCAACTAGAGGTGAACAATATTCGGAAATGAAAATGGCGTCAACGAACAAATTTATACACCAGTTTACAAGTTGCCATTGCATGGCAAACATTTTAATCAATTTACACTTAACCTTCATCTTCTCTAGTTATGGATATAAAAGACGACAAAATATGAAAATTTGATAATTCCATGAAAAAGGGCAACAACTCCTACAAAGATTTTTGGATTTTCTTCAAAATTGCAGGGCGGGTAGATCTTAACATGCTGATTATCTTCACTCCCAATCACATTTTTGATATATGTAACGGTTTTCGAGTTATTTGCAAAAAATGCAATTTACGCCTTTGTTCTATTTTAGTAACAGTAGCCATGTTGCTTGGTTTTCGGACTAACCGAACACAATTTTGAAACTGTTTACCCTGATGATGATTCAGGTCAAGTTTGGTAACAATTGGCCCAGTGGCTTCTGAGGAGAATATTTTTTAAATTGATGACAAAAAGTATCAAATTTCTTAAATTTGACCAATAAAGGGCAAAAACTCCTATACGGGTAGTCAGATTTTCTTCAAAATTTCAAGGTGGGTAGATCTTGATATGCTGAACATTTTTGCAATGTAAAGTTGACCTCTATCTGTTATAGTTTTTGCATTAAAAAATAAAGAATATCAAAATTTTGAAATTTTCACGGAAAAAGGGCAATAACTCTAAGACGGGTTTTCGGATTTTCTTCAAAATTGCAGGGCAGGTAGATCTTGTCATGCTGATCACTTTTACCCCCATGTCAGATTTTTGATATCTGTTATGGTTTTTGAGTTATTTGCCAAATACAGCATTTTATTCCTTTGTGCTATTTTTAGTAACGACAGCCATGTTGTTTGGTCCTCGGACTAATCGAACACAATTTTGAATCTAGATACCCTGGTGATGATTCTGGCAAAGTTTCGTTAAAATTGGCCTAGCGGTTTTAGAGGAGAAGATTTAAGAAAAAGTTTACGACGGACGGACGCCGACGGACGCCGACGGACGCCAAGTGATGGCAATAGCTCACATGGCCTTTTAGGCCAAGTGAGCTAAAAACCTAGTCCTACACAGCCTGCAAATACTGTAAATGTATAAATGATGATAGTCAGTGCGGCCTTCATTTACTCAGTTAGGGGACCTACTACTTTAGAGTGGTGATTTTTTTGTATTTAAATTTATTACAGTAAGTTTGGTTAGGATTAAGGTTAGGGGTTAAGATTAAGGTTATGGGTTAGGGTTAAAGTTAGGAATAGGGCTAGAGTAAGTGTCCTGTGGTTAGTATTTAGGTTAGGGATATGGTTAGGAGGACCAAGGAAAAGTACCAGAGGATTGGAAAAAGGCATTTGTCTCATAGATGTTTAAAAAGGGGATAGATCGAAACCATCTACTTACAGATCGGTCTCTCTAACTTCCACTGTTGCAAAGTTCTTGAACACATCGTACACAGTCAAGTCATCAACCATCTCGAGAGAAATCACATACTTACTGACAATCAACACGGGTTCAGGAAAAAGAGGTCATTTGAAACCCAGCTGATAACAACCATCCATGACCTAGCCAAAGGACTCAACGACAAAGGGCAAATAGATGCAGTTCTCTTAGACTTAAGCAAGGCATTTGACAAAGTGCCTCACCACCTATATCATACTATTGCGGATGATTGCTTACTATATCGCAACATTAAAACAGCAGAAGATAAGAGCAGGTGCAGAATGACTTGGACAATCTCAAACAGTGGGAGAAAGACTGGTTGATGGACTTCAATCCAGACAAGTGTGAAGTAAAAGACACCACAAACAAACGCAAGACTATCAGCGATGAATACTTCATACATCAACAACAACTTAGGCATAACCATCGATAACAAGCTCAACTGGAACCACCATATAAATGCTACAGTTAAGAAGGCGAATAATACCACTGCCTTTCTAAGGCGGAACTTATCAACATGTCCTCGTAACAAAAGCCTAACTAGTGCGACCCCAATTGGAATATGCTGGAGTAGTGTGGGACAACTCCACCCAGAAGAACATCAACGTAGTGGAAAAAGTACAAAGATGAGCTGCAAGGTGCATCATGAATGATTGCAACCAGACTAGCAGTGTATCATCTATGCTTGAAGAGCTGGAATTAGAGACTCTACAAGAAAAGAGAACAAGACTCCGAGCCATCATGATGTTTTGTATTGTCACTGAAATAACCTTGTCGATATACAACCAGCCCAGATCATCAGTGACACCCGACTAGTGCCACGACAAGAGGTCACTTCATGCGTTTTTTACCACCATTCTGCCGAGTGAACAGTTATAGAGATTCGTTTTTTCCAGCCACCATCAACATCTGGAACAGATTACCACAGTCACTTGTGGATGCTGACTCCCTGGAAACATTCAAGGAGGGATCCATTAAGCTCAGATTTTGCTGAGCTCCCGTGTTGTTTTTAACCTGTTAATAGCAGCCTTCCACCAGAAACCGTTGGCTTTTTAAAGTTTTCTCGTGTGCGAATATGTCCCAGGACCATGCACAGTACCAATGTAGATAGATAGATAGATAGCCTATCTACACACGGGTAGGAATCTACGTCATAGACGGGGAAATCGGGCTGTAAAAACATGGAGGATCACGTCGCTTCAAGGTAAGAAATCTTTCTATATCTCTTATTATCACTCAAATGTATGAAAGTCATGCTGCCTACCGAACATTAGGCTTCTTCAGGAGTTTGCATTTTAATATGCACGTCAATCTGTCGCGTAGAATTGCCGTGAATCCCTGCACAGAGTTGGGAAGTCGTGAGGGGATATCCGGCGCACTTTTTCTTAAAACGTTCATTTTTTCACTAAATCTGCGATATAATTGCTAGATGTAACAAGCGATAATGTCCCAGTCACAATTCTTCCTTTGTCAAACCTAATCCTTAAGAGGATGGCAGCTTAAATTAGTTGTATCTATGTCTTTTTTTAAAAGCCGTAAAATGATACCGGGCACACTCGGATCAATAGAGGATATCGGACACACATTTTTTTATCACTAGATGAATGATGCAGTTGATGGTTAATAAAAGGACATTTTAAATATGATGTATTGTTTAAATGAATGTGAATGATATCAATACAAAATTATTTCTTTCTATTTGGGATCCACTTCCGTCTGATCATACACAAAGTGTAAAATGAAATCGATTTTGGAGAAATTTATAAGAACAGTCACAAAAATTTTGTCAATTTTTTTAAATATAAAGATTCGAGTCCTGAGAATCGTCTGTGTCTATATTGTTGTGCAAGGGTACCACGGAGAAATCATTTGGCCGCATCCATCAGACCGACTCTAAAAATTTCCTTTTGCTTAACTCCTGATTGGAATGAGAATAGTCGGAAAGCTGTGTCCCAGGTCAGACAAATATTCTTTTTTGGTAATCAAAATTTATCGTTAGATAATGCAACTGTAGCAAATGGACAAATGTATATAAAGACAGGAGTGTTGACAGAAAATTACTCTTGATTCCAATGAAACAAATCCCGTTAAAATCCGATGAACATTGGGAATGAGATAATTCCTAAAAACAATGGTTTGAGCCCTTTGGCTTCAATATCTCAGACATGATGAAAAGTAGTATGTCAATTTCTATGACAAACTACCTAAAGCTTGCTTAGAGAATCCCAAGACCTAAAAAGCGTTTTAGTTTGATAAAAAAAAAACACTTAAAAAAAAGGAGTTCGCGAAATCTCTCAGTCCTGTCAGTCCTGACTGGCAAAAATGTCGTATCACTGACTGTTAAAGCATGATTGCCAGTCCCATGTCTGACAGCATTTTCTATCATGTCCATAATGCAGAGGACTGTCTGGAAATCCTCAGGACTGACATATTATTTTGTTCTGTCAGTCCTGTGACTGGCGGTAAAAATAGTTTTCGCGAACTCTGCACTGTGTAAAAAATTCAGGTTCCTTTTGGCCCCTATAAATCGAAAATGGTAATTTCACAATGAAGCAATAAAAAATCTGAATACTTTCTGTCATATTATTTTTCATAATTATTTACCGACTTAGAATTGATAAAATATTTTTTTTTGTAATTCATCCTCTATATAATATCCATTTTCCCCATAAACAGTACATGTTGCGAATTACTATTAATTGTCCAACAAAAAAAAATGAAGAAACATTATCAAGACATGTGATGAACAATATCTGTATCTGTATGGTTACAGTGGAGTGTGGAGGAACCGAACGTGGTTTAAAATACACTGGAAGGAGAACGGTTGGAAAATCCAACTGTATGAGGGCGCTACTAAAGTCCTTTACTGTCTTTTCGCACATTATATTGTCATCCAGATGTTTCCATTCGATTGCAGTCCTTGGAAAGAAATAGTTCAACCTAATATCGGCGTTATTATGAATGAGTTCGAAGTACCTATAGCTATTTTTTTTTGGTCTCTCTACTTGGTTCTTTGAAGAAATAGTTCCATCTAATATCGGTGTTACTATGAATGAGTTGGAAGGACCTATCGCTTTTTTTGGGGGAGGGGGCTGTTATTGTCTCTCTACTTGGTTCTTTGTATTGTGGCGCTTCCCTTTTTCATTTATTTGTTGAACTCTTCAGATATTCTTCTGGTGAGATGGCGGGCACCGGTCCTCCACCACTTTATACAACACGGTCGATCTAATCTGTTCTTTCCTGGAGTGGGTTCAAGTTAGATATTTTACGAAAGGATGTGAAGTAAATGAACATGAGTCCATAACACATATGTTAACTCCAACTGCAATAATTCTAATGAGCTGTATAGCCATTTCGGAAATTATTTAGGAAATCCGTAATATTAATTTAATGCTTAAGTTCTTCTAGTATGATTGTTATGTATCCACTCTCTCTTAATTGACGCATTATATGGCATAGGAATAGTAGTGGTCCAATACAGTACCTTGTGGAACGCCCGAGTACAATGTTCACGTTCCACTACAACCCTTATTGATCTTTCTTCAAGGAATGATAATAGCCATTCATTTAATTTCCCTTTTATACCGTAACTCTGTAATTTTTGTAGAAGTTCAGTGTGCGGAACTGTATCGAACGGTTTTGAGAATGAATGTAGATGTGAATGTAGGTGGGAATGTAGATGGAAATGTAGATGGGACAAAATCCCTATTATCACATGGTAAGATCAAGCAAATGGAACAATGCTTTGATTGTTGTTCTTCTTCTTGATGTAGCCACGAGGCCTTCAACAAAGAGCAAACAGTTCAAGATGGCCCCTAGCACCGGTTTGAGTGGATTTCCCATGCTAAATGTTGAACAACGCTACATCCATATATCTTTGGTCATGGATGCGGCGTCGCCAATACATAACATATCGGGCAAAGTACTCTAACAATCATTGTCATCCATTGCCCGACAAAGGGACTAATAGACAATACAACATATTATCGCTAATTTGCTCAATTTTCAATTGTGCTAGAGCGACGATAATTCTATTACCACTGCACTGCGCTGATACGAACATATTATCGTCAATCTCTATGGAACGTTAGCAACAGCGTATTAAAATTACGTCGCGTGACGTTTCGTGACAAAAATAATCCCAAGAAAGAAAGCGCTATATTTATCCAAAAATAATATGTTGAACCAAAAACAATATTTCAGCCGAAAAAGAAACATATAAGAAAAAGAAGGGAAACGGGGAATGTGTCAAAGAGACAACGACCCCAAGGGGAGCAATAACAACTCAAAGCCACCATAAGATCTTCAATGAACGGTGAGGAAACCCCACACCCAACGGCAGGTCGGAGCCGGCCCCTAAATAAAAGAGTAATCAAGTTCAGCGAAATAAGCATCCTCCTAGACTCCGATAGACATAAAGTGAACTAACTAGAAAACAGACAAAACACACAAAGGCTTAATAAATTTCCTGACTTAGGACAGGCGCAAACCTGCTGCGGCGGGGTTAAACTAGTTTTATTGGGCCCAAACCTTCCCCCTATAGCCAATGTGATAATTAAAAAAACGATCGTAACAACAGTAAAATTCAGTTGGCAACAGGACTGAGTCAACTGTGAAAAATGAAACTGAAAGAACCAAATATACCTGGTATAGATCAAGAACAAAATTAGCGATAAAAACATTATTAGTAATTTGTTGTGCTCGGATGGATTTCTCAGCTCGTATTGCATCTCGTGCTCTGCACTCGATGCAATACAAGCAGAGAATTCCATACTCGCAAAACAAATTACTAATAGTATATAACAAACGATCACGGGGCACTCATCGAGTTGACTGTAAGAAAACTAAGCAAATAAAATCGGAAGATTTGGAAAATATTCATAGATGTGGGCAGAATACTAGTTTAATTTTTACAAAACAACAAAGCCAAATATTAAATTTTGATAGTGGATTCATTATGAGATATTCTCACAAGAACAAGAACAAGTACACCATGATGTCTGACAAAATAAAGAGAGCATACAGAGAAGTCGAGAATTGTCATGTCTAACATATTGTTGTCAAAGCTTCGTAGTAGATCTTTTGTTGTTACTTCGACATTCTACTGCCAAATATTTGAAAACACCCAATTTTAACCCTTTTTCTAAAACCGTCGAAATCGAGAACCAAAAATTAAAACGGCAGACATCGGAGTGCCAAGAACATGAAACTAAAATTTGATAATGATCCGGGTCCCGACTAGAACAAACGTATGTATGCTTTCCAAAGACCGTGACAACGCCGATGCGGAATTTAATTGATTTTCAAGACAAAATGTTTTGTCAGCCTCTTCATTGTGACGTCATACTAAACTGACATATGTATATCACTCACTTTCCCGCCAATTATCTCTCTTTGCCATTAATAAATTTTATGTTGTAAAAATACCTAAAATATCTCTCTTAATCAAAAGTTGACATATAGACTTTTTGGCTCAACAGATAGCTCAAGTGTATCTCTCAAAAATATAAAATTAGAGAGCTATCTGATATTTATTTCACAAAAAACTAAACAATAAGCATGTTCTCAGAGTTCCCTATATACATTCTTTGTAAATGTTGCTGAATTTGGCTTGATTTTCAAAGACTGATAATTATTTAACAGGAAAAGATGGTCGGTGACATATCATTTTTTTTGGAAAATGTTAGTTAATACCTACTATCTTAGAAAAAAAAGAATCTATTTGAAATTTTTATTAGACTTAACCTTACTGACTGTTTGTGTGCGATCAGACGGCATAGGATCCCAAATAGAAATAAATAATATTTCATTGTTGTCATTTATAATCATTTTAACAATTCATTATGCCTAACATTGCCCTCTTATTAACCATCGACTGCATCATTCGTCTACTGATTAAAAAATGTGTGTACGATATCCTCTATTGATCCGAGTGTGCCCGGTATCATCATAGTTTTACGGCTTTTTAAAAAAGATATAGCTACAAATAATTTAAGCTGCCATCCTCTTAAGGATTAGGTTTTACAAAGGAAGAATTGTGACTGGGACATTATCGCTTGTTACATCTAGCGTTTATATCGCAGATTTAGTGAAAAAATGAACGTTTTAAGAAAAAGTGCGCCCGATGTCCCCTCACGACTTCCCAACTCTGTGCAGGGATTCACGGCAATTCTACGCGATAGATTGACGTGCAAATTAAAATGCAAACTCCTGAAGTAGCCTAATGTTCGGTAGGCAGCATAACTTTCATACATTTGAATGATAATAAGGGATATAGAACGATTTCTTACCTTGAAGCGACGTGATCCTCCATGTTTTTACAGCCCGATATCCCCGTTTATGATGTAGATTCCTACCCGTCTAGAAAAGGGTCCCCTAAAGTAAACTTAGGCCGTCATTGCACCAAACCTGTCTAACGAATAAAGTCGAGTAGTGAGCAGTACCTGAAGATAAGTAATTTTTTAACTTCTAACTTTCAATTAACAGTTGACATTCAAACTTATGTTACTCCACCCGCACATGGGAGGAAAATATCAGGACAGAACAGCACATACGGGCTTTCGTTCCCCTACTACGGTAGGACATCCCCTTCCGTCCAATAAGCAAAGATTCATGTAGATTTCTTTCAAATTTGGATCAGGAACAAGGAAATATTTTACATATAGCCTCATACTGATTAATTTTTATGAAAATGTTAGTTAAATCTGAATTATATTCAAATTATATTTGAACTCCATCAGGAAATTATAAAACAGTTCCCTGACTCCATGCAGTACGTACTCTTGACTATACTAGTCTGTAAAAGTAGTCTGTACAGATTGGACGTTATCACGTCAGTTGTTAAAACATTTAGCTTTCATATTAAATGAACACTTGACGCTGATATTTTATGTAGAAGTGGCATGATTGATGGCGTCGAAAATCACACGATTCGCCACTGCAAGGTATACATCATGTCCATATAGCAGCTTTAAACTTACTCTGAAACGAAATTATGGTATCACATCAGGCATAAATATCAAGCAGGAACTTGCAGCTATCAAAGATGCAAAGTTACCACTGGCCCCATACAGGGTCACAGGATGCGTTTTCGGGAAAAGTGTCTGGGAAGCTGCATTCAATGCGTCATTATACACAGTTGATGAAAAATTGAAGTTTGTGGATTCCCAGTCAATCACTGGAGATGAGATACACAAGTATTTTTCATATGGAACATATTTTAATGATGTTTTTAGAGATGGAATTGACCAGGTGTATAAATACTTTGAAGGACACCCACCTACATTTAGTCCCCTCATACAGCCTCCGTTGGCAGCTTTACAAACCTTTTTAGCAGAAAGAAGTAAGTTAAGAAAATATATTGGGCCTAAAAATCCATATAAAACCTTGATCATTTGGTTCTAAACAACATATAAAAAAAAATGGGAGATGTGGAACATTGTCAGATTGCATTGCCTTTGGTATATTTTGTATCATGCGAATGATGATCTACAATTAATGACTTTTGATGAGGTTAACCCTTTCCTTCATAACGACCCCTTGGGACGCCTCTAGGTCCCACCCCCTTTAAGGGCTATAGGAGGTAATTGTATTAGAACCTAGAATGAGGATATGGGCTTACTGAACAGAATATAACTTGGAAAAAAAGTTGAGTGTTTATCGTGCACAATTGGGGACCAAAAAGATATGTCAGGGGGTCCAAGAGGGGGGATGTGCCCTCCTCTGTCTGGGGGTTCGAAGGGGGGCGTTAGCCCCCCTCGCCGCCAGACCAAATCTGGGGCTTATCTACATCATGACATAGTGCTAGCTATTCCTCAACACATATATTTTGAAGTTGAACCTTGCTTGGGCATGTGCAAGTAACATTTTAATTTTAAAAAATTTTTGAAGTATGTTTTGAAGGGAAAAAATGCAAAAAATATGAGTTTTTTTACGATTTTGAGGTCCCCTGCTGTCTCCATGGCAACCAGTACCAGGGTTTTGGAACCTGTTTTCCAAAGACCACTGACAGGTGTCCAACTGTGCCAAGTGCCAAGACTCTGACTTGCAAGACAACAATTCTGCAGCATTCTAAACATTGGGTCCCATTTACTTCTGCAAAAAATGCCCTTTTGGAACCATTTTCATGAAGGAAAGGGTTAATACCACAATTAAAGAACCCAAGAGATCTTATTATTAGATCTTTCAGGTTGTCAAATTGTGGTTTTGACCGAAATGGAAAGTCATTAATTGTTTTATTAAAAATGTACATGTATCATGTGTATAGGAATAATTGTTCAGAAAATTTAGAATTTAATTTTGCTTTTCCTACTCTTAACAGTTTAGTCTTGAAACTGTTTCTACTTTGGGAAAATGGATTATCCCTGTTACTATATGGGTACATGCTGAAGTGGTGAAAAGTGATATTAACCTCACACGCTAAATTGTGCAGTGATCATCACATTAGAAAACTGGGATGTTACTGGTTACTATGTATGGGCACATGTTCAAGTGTTAAAACAGTTAAGTAAACCTCACGTGCTTAATTGCTAATCGTAACATTTTGAAAGGGGAAGCAAAATACTGATTTATCCAATTAGAATATTGTATATTAATAGACATATAATAATTTATGTGATTGTCCACAAAAAAAAACAAAAACAAAAACAAAAAGAAAAAAACAGACATACATGTATTCACTAATACCGGAAGTCCATTATTAGTAGAAGTCAGCAACTCGTAATATATCAATAGACACTGTTGTCCCTAGACTACGGCTGTGATTCAAACGAGATTTTGTGCAAGAAGACTAAAAATAGTATTAGTAGCTAAAAATTCATGGCCACAAAATAAATGTTGTATGATGGGTACAGTTAATTAATACAAAAAAAATGTATATGCAAAATCCACAGGGACAATTTATATTCGCTACGTGTCGGGCTCAACCCCGTCAGTTTTCTGATAAATATGATAATTAATGCCTGATTAATGACATATGTCTCTATATATAATGCTACAAAATAGATACTACATAAACGGTTAAATCAGAAATTGAATAGAAAATATTACATAAAAACTGTCCAATAAAGCAAGTTTTTGTACTATTTAGAGACAGTAGATTGAATTGCGTAAAGTAATGTTTACATGTTTAGACATGAATTTGATTGCATTGTTTCTTTTTTTTTCATTTTGATTGCTTTTTAAAACTATGCCTGGTATGCTAAATATCATTACTTTTGGTGAATTTGTTAAAATAACTAAAGCTTCCACATGATTTCTCCTTTTTCTCTGATTGACTTCTGCTCTTGACAGCTCTGTTTGGTGATTTTGTTCATGTTGTTGTTACCCCCATTTTGTATTAATGCAATAAAATGCGTAACAATGATCTATAAAGAAACCGATCCTAGCTATAGCAATATATATCTACATGTACAATGTCATGAATGTACTTATTATAAAATAGTAGGGTTGCAGAGATTGTCTCGACAAATATTTGAATATTTTAGTTCATGCTGCATAGCAAACAAGAAAATAATTTTCTTAACGCTTTCGCTTGATTATGAGAATTACCTTGTATAATGTCATCACATGGTAACAAATACATGTAGCACTGCCATGTAGTCGCAATTTCATTATTCCGGATTCTTTTCGATGACTGTTTCTTCCTCTATTATTTTCTAGAAAATACACATTCTCAAAACTATACAGTAAATAAATTTATGGTTTAAACTTTTTGGAGGAAAAAAGAAGGTTTTAAATTTTGTGTAAAAATATTTATTTTTCATTTTGAAATTTCAATATCGATCTTGCTACAAATCTCTTTAAATTATGATAATAATACGAAATCTTTTTTGCATTATTGTCGGCAATAAACTTTCCATTCAATTGTGTTTTCCTATTTTGGAGAGAATTCTACCCTGGCTGGGTTAAACAGTATATTGACATTTCTCATTCACATGTTTAACCTTAAATGATTATTCGACTGTGATTAATTAATTACAAGTAATTGTTTTTGTGATAACACTTTTACCCATCATTCCATACTATACGAACTAGAATTGGAGGACCCCCCCCCCCATTGACGATTTTACTGATAACGGCCTAATCTGGGGACAACGCCGTCACAATACATATTGAGCGAGTTAAGTATTTAAGGTAGTATTGAATTTTTTCTGTCTGGCGAGGAAAAAATTTGTAACAACAATTTCTATTCTAAGAATACCTGCGATAAGGCCAGGATGCCAGTGCAGGATATCTCCTTCCAAAAACAAGGAGGGCTAGGGGTCAATGCAGGAGATTTTTTGGGGTCATTTTAATGGAAGAATTTTGCACTTCTGTGCTTATTATCCCCTCGCCCAACGAAGTTGGGGAGGGGATATAGTATCTCGCCTGTCTATCCGTCCATCCCTCCGTCCGAGTGTCCGTCTGTGGTTAAAGTTTGCATTAAGGTTCATATCTGAGAAACTACATGTGGCACATCAATCATCTTTGGTCAGTGGATGCATCTCGGAGAGTGATGCTGCTTTCGATGATAATTTGGTCACTCTGACCTACTAGTACATTTCACGCTTCAATGACTCAGGTTTAAGTTTGTGTTAAGGTTCATATCTAAGAAACTACATGTAGCACATCAATCATTTTTGGTCAGTGGATGCGTTTTGGAGAGTGATGCTGCTTCAGATGATAATTGGGTCACTCTGACCTACATTTTACGCTTCAATGACTCAGGTTAAAGTTTGTGTAAAGGTTCATATCTGAGAAACTACATGTGGCACATCAATCATCTTTGGTCAGTGGATGCATCTTGGAGAGTGATGCTGCTTCTGATGATAATTGGGTCACTCTGACCTACATTTTACGCTTCAATGACTCTGGTTAGAGTTTGCGTTAAGGTTCATATCTGAGATACTTTGTGTGGCACATCAATCATCTTTGGTCAGTGGATTAAGGTTCATATCTGAGAAACTACATGTGGCACATCGATCATCTTTGGTCAGTGGATGCATCTTGAGGAGTGATGCTGCTTCTGATGATAATTGGGTCACTCTAACATACATTTTATGCTTCAATATCTCAGGTTAAAGTTTGCAGTAAGGTTCATATCTGAGATACTACTGTAAACCGGGAAATTTTCGCTCCGTCTTTATTTTGCGGTAAATTGACAGAATTTTAGTTCGCGCAGTTTTGAATTCGCGCTGCCAAATTGTTGACCATTAACTTCAATAAAAGACAAGTATATTCGCGCCGTTTTATGTTCGCGGTTCCATTCCTAGCGCGAAAAACACGAAAATAAAATTGCCGCGAAAATTTCCCTGTTTACAGTATGTGTGGCACACATCAGTCATCTTTGGTCAGTGGATGCGTGTTGGAGAGTGATGCTGCTTCAGATGATAAAAAGGTCATTCTGACCTACATGTACATGTTATGCTTCAATGACTCAAGATAAAGTTTGTGTTAAGGTTCATATCTGAGATACTACATGTTGCACATCAATTATCTATGGTCAGTTGATGCATCTTGGAGAGTGATGCTGCTTCAGGTGATAATTGGGGCACTTTGACCTACATTTTACACTTGACTGACTTTGGTTAAAGTTTCCATTAATGTTTATATCTGAGCTACTACAAGGTGCACATCAGTGATCTTACTGTTCAGTGGATGTACCTTTGACATTCATACATCTTTAGATTATGCTAGGGTTATTGTTTCTTGACAATGGGCGAGGGGATTAGCTGTCGTTTGCGACTGCTCCCACTTCTAGTTAGTATGTTAAAATAAGTACAAACTATGTAACAGATCAAACATCCAACAATTCACATGACAAAAACCAGTCACCTTCTTATGACATTGCACCCCCAGTTTTCCAGGAAGTTGATGCAGGTTAAGCCTGAAGTCAAATTCAATATGCTCTGTAGTTATTTGTAAATCTGTTTGATGCTCAATTTTTTTGGAATTAGTAGTATTGTTAATCTGAGTTTTATACAGGGTTCAAACACTTTGTCTTGTATTGCAATTTGTGTAAAATTTTCAAACTGAATAATTCAAATTTCAATTGGTATATTAAAATTTTAAAATTTGCAACTATTTATACAATTTTACTAAAATCAAATAAAAATTCTTTAAAGTGATGTAACTTTTCATTTCTTAAGAATTTATATATAAATTTCAATGAAAACTAACACCTAAATATTTCTTATGGTATAAGTTCTACAATTATTAGGGGACATAATTCAGCATATAAATAGCGTAATTGAACCATTGGAAGTTTTGGCCTCATTTGTCCATTGTGAATATCAGGGTTTGTAGTTCCCTTGCAAATTGTTGCATGTAATTAAAATTTGCAGCCATTGTAGGTGTTTCCTAGCCTGTCATCCATTTTTTATATGACCGCAAAAAATTTGAGGTCGTATAATAGTATGGCGCTGTCGTCTTCGTCATCCAGCGTCATTGTCGTCCGTCGTCATCTGTAGACACTTTTGTTTTTGGTCAATAACTTAAGTTCCAGTTTACCAATCCTTATGAAATTTTAAGACAGTGTCTCTTGGCACAAAATGAAGGCTGGGAGGGGTTTTGGTCATTTTGGCCCCTCCAGTTTTGAGAATAGGGGCCAAAAAGGGGAACATTGGGTGTTTTCATATATTTGGCTGTAGAATATTTATTATTTATCGGATTTTGATGGGTTTTCTTTCAGTGTGTTTCTAATTAAATTTTCTATCAGTAGTTTGTAACTGAATTTACGTGGCATGTACTGTTCGGGTGCACATCGCTAGTCTGACAGTTATTAGCTATATATATAGTCCGACACTCATTGGTCCGACACTCATTATTCCGACACTTTTTTGTCCGATACTCATTAGTCCGACACTTAATAGTCCGACACCAAGGCGGACCTACCCTTTTTTTACCACTCTTTGCCATTTGAACCTTGAAACCCCATTCTGATCTCTACTGCCGGTCGGAATGCAATGAACTCAAACGTCTTAAAATGATTGGTTCAATCTATATACGCAGATCTATATATATGTACTTGCATATTAAAAGGAGAAAAAAGATGTCTGATTTCTGCAGTGTGATCACGCCAATGAATGTCATACATAAATAAACTGCTGCGCCAAGAGGCCATGATACGCCCGTCCTCTGTTGGCATTGTTGGCAAAATTTCGATTGAAAAAAAATCAAACAGAATTTGTGCCTTACCAAGATGTAACAATTAACAAATATCAAATTAAATTTCACAAAGTCCAAGGGCCATAACTCTGTACAAAATCAACCAACCCGAATCAAATTCCAACTTGTTTTGTATCTCACCTAGATATACTCACATACCAAATATGAAATTAATATGTTAAAGTAAAAAAACTCCAGAAACCTATATTTTCAAAATTTCACTAAGTCAAAGGGCCATAACCTTGTACAAAATTAACTGACCCAAACCAAATTCGAACTTGATCTGTATCTCACCTAGATATACACACATACCAAATATAAAATCAATATGTCAAGCAGTTACAGAAAAAAAAAACTCAGGAACCTATATTTTTCAAAATTTCACTTACTAGTCTAAGGGCCATAATTCTGTACAAAATCAACGGACTGGAACCAAATTCGGACTTGATCTGTATCTCACCTAGATATACTCATATACCAAATATGAAATCAAAATGTCAAGCGGTTACAGAGAAAATCTCCGGAAACAAAAAAGTTAACGGATGGATGGAGGGTATACCTTTCGATGGGCGTATAAAAAGATGTAAAACTGCACTTTATTTGTAATATTAAGAAATTTTCAACATTTTTACTAGCATTTAACACTATAAATCCGTCCAAATTATATGTGGCTGAAATACAATTATTTTTATGTGGCATAATTCTAGAAATGATGGATAGTCAGAAGACAAAAAGTGCAAGTGTCCTTTTAGATCTTTTGAAACAACATCAGAATATATGATTGTATGAAAGACTGCTGGAAACTGTTCCACTATTTTATTAGGACAAGGAAAGAAAATGATGGTGTTAAATTACACTAACAAGTGTCGGACTAATCGGAGTGTCGGACTAATAAGTGTCGGAGAAATGAGTGTCGGAATAATAAGTGTTGGACTAATGAGTGTCGGATTAATGAGTGTCGGACTAATGAGATGACCCTGTACTGTTCATGAGATAAATGGGGCCAAAAAGGGGATTTTCAAAAATTTTTAATCCGATTTTGATGCAGTGTTTTTGCAATGGATTCCTCTTGAAAATAAATATAGAGCTGCACCATCAGATTTTTGACAATTTTTTTCTTTTCCGAGCTATGAGGGGCCGAATAGGGACAAAATTGCAAATTTGCAGATTACCTAAAATTTTTATTTTTCATCGGATTTTGATGGGATTTTTTTCTCTGGATTCCTGTTAATATAAGCTTTCAGTAGTATGGCAACAGATTTGGCGTAGCTTTTACAGATTCCGAGCTGCAATGGGTCAAAGGGGCCATTTTTTGAAATAAGTGAAATCTTTGTTTTTCATGAAATATCACTTGATTTTTTTTTGTTTTGGAGTCCTCTTGTTGCAACTTGTAAGCCTATGGTAGTATATGTCAAAAGATTTTGCATAACTCTTACCATTTCTTAGCTGTAAGGGATCATAGGGGCAGAAATTGCAATTTTCAAAATATGTAAATCCTTTATTTTTTTTATTGGATTTTAATGGGGTTCCTTTCTTCGGATTCCTTTTCTCGATAGTTAAAGTAGCATGCTGACCAATTTGACATGCCTCTTACCATTTCAGATATATATAAGGAATTACATTTTATTGTATAAGGACTGATTTTAATTATACAACCGCAAAAATTTTGAGGTCGTATAATGGTATGGTGCTGTTGCATCTTCCTCGTCGTTGTCGTTGTTTTTGTTGTCGTCTGTAGACACTTATGTTTTTGGTCAATAACTTTAGTTCCAATTGATCAATGCCTACCAAATTTTAAAACAATGTTCCTTGGCACAAAAGGAAGGCTTGGATTGGTTTTTGTTATTGTGGCGCCACCCGTTTAAAAAAAGGGACAAATTGGGTGTTTGCATATATTGGGCTGTAGAATCTTTATTATTTATTGAAATTTGATGGGATTTCTTTCTCTGTGCTCTTGAGGAAATTTCTGATCTGGTGTATGTCAAACGGATTTCATGTCGGATGTACCGTTCACGAGATAAATGGGGCCCAAAAAGGGTGAATTTCAAAAATTTTAATTTCTAAATTTTGTCTGATTTTGATGCAGTTTTTTTGCAGTGGGTTCTTTATGAAAAATTAAAACAGCGCATAACCATTAGATTTTTATACGACCGCAAAAAATTTGAGGTCGTATAATGGTAATGCGCTGTCGTCTTCCGGCGTCGTCGTCGTCATCGTTGTTGTCCGGTGTCGTCGTCTGAAGACACTTTTGTTTTTGGTCAATAACTTAAGTTCCAGTTGACCAATCCTTATGGAATTTTACCACAATGTTCCTTGGCACAAAAGGTGAGCTGGGGTGGGTTTTGGATATTTTGGCCCCTCCCGTTTTAAAAAAAAGGGGCCAAAAAGGGCAAAATTGGGTGTTTTCACATGTTTGGCTGAAGAATATTTATTATTTATTGGATTTTGATGGGGTTTCTTGCGTTGTGTTCCTAATTTAATTTCCTATCAGTAGTATGTCAACGGATTTATGTGGCATGTACCGTTCAGGAGATAAATGGGGCCCAAAAGGGGCGATTTTCACAAATTTTATTTTATCTATTTTTGTCCGATTTTTGCAATGGATTGCTTTTGAAAATAAACATAGAGTAGCACCATCAGATTTTTGACAATTTGTTTCTTTTCCGAGCTATTAGGGGCAAAATGGGGACAAAATTGCAAATTTGCAGATTACCTAAAATTTTTATTTTTCATCGGATTGCGATTGGTTTTTTTTTTCTTTGAATTCCTCCTGATATAAGCTTACAGCAGTATGTCAACAGATTTTGCATAGCTCTTACCGTTTCCAAGATACAAGGGGTCAAAACTGCAATTTTTCGAAATATGTGAAACCTTTATTTTTCATTGGATTTCGATAGGAATTTCTTCTTTGGATTCCTCTTTATATAAGCTTTCTGTATATTGTTGACATAACTCTTGCCTTTTCCGATATATATATATATATATATATATAAGAGCTAATTTTTATTTTCCTTAGTTTGTGTGCAGCTAATTACTGGGTCAAGCTCTTTATTGTGTGCATTTAATTACTGTATCAAGCTCTTTACTGTGTCCTCATTCATTTTGAATTACACTTGTTAAAATATCAGTGTTCGACATGCTGTGGTCGTATTATGCTTGGCGTAGCCCTTTATTGATAACTTGTGTCCTTTTGGATCTATGAGGGCCAAAAGGGGCCAAAATTGCATATCACCTTAAATTTTTATTTTTATCGGATTTTGATTGGATTTTTTTCTTTGGATTATTCTTATTATAAGCTTTCAGTAAAATGTCAACAGATTTGGCGTTTCTCTTACCCTTTCCGAGATATAAGGGGTCAAAGGGGCTAAAATTGCAATTTTTCAAGATATGTAAAATCTTTATTTTTCATCAGAATTTGATAGGATGTTTTTCTCTAGATTCCTCCTGTTGTAATCTTTCCGAGCTATGTCGACAAATTTGTCGTATCTTTTACTGATTTTGAGTTATAAGGGGTCAAAGGGGCCTAAATCTCCATTTTTCAAAATATATAATAAATCTTTATTTTTAATCGCATTTTGTTGGGAATTTTTTTTCTTTGGATTCATTTTGATGTAAGCTGTCAGTAGTATGTCAATATATTTCGCATAACTCATACAGTTCCTAACTGTCAGGGATCTAAAGTGCTAATTTATGTTCCCTAGTTTGTGTCCAGCTAGTTACTGTGCCAAGCTATTATTCTGTCCATCTAGATACGGTGACAAGCTTTTAACTGTCCACATTCACTTTAAATTACACTTGTTCCAATTTTCAGTGGTCGTATCATGCTGCGCTCGGCGTAGACCTTTATTTTTCCTTAGTTTGTGTGCAGCCAACTACTGAGTCAAGCTCTTTATTGTGTCCATTTAATTACTGGGTCAAGCTTTTTACTGTGTCCTCATTCATTTTGAATTACACTTGTTCAAATTTCAGTGTTCAACATGCTGCGGTGGTATCATGCTGAGCTGGGCATGGCCCTTTATTAACATTTATATTCATTTAGCTAACAGTTCATTGTCTATTATATGTGTGACACATGTTCTAAATTCCTTAACTGGGCTTTCACATGTCACTTTGACCACTTGTTAGAGTCAACCAACTTGATGATAATTAAATCATAGCCATGTTTGCTGGTAGCTATGATTTGACACCTGTGATTTTTGCCTGGCCATTGTGAAGAAATAACACAAACACGTACATTGTATATTAATTTCATTCAATTAAGAGTTTGATCACTTTGAAACACCTTAATTAGCCTGTGTCAATACTCAGGTAATTATCACCAATGTAAACAGATCAATATTTTGATGCATGTGCATGACGATAATAAAGATATAAACTAAGAAAGGTCAAGGCAATGTAAAAGTAAAGGGGCATAGGACGATGTAATAAGGGCTCAGGGCGGCATTTAGGAAAGGGCGGGCAGACCGCCCTGTGAAAAGGATCTAGCTGGAACACTTTCTAGACTATGGGTCCTGTCTGCCTGTCAGTACATCAAAATGTAAACATATCTTATAACTTTTGAATTAAGAAAGATGTACTAGGTATAGTCTAGCGGAACATTTACATGTTTAATTTACATGTTTAATCTAATATTAATATATCTTATTTTTCAGAATATCATGAACACTGTCTTGGTGTTTTATTCGATGAGACTATAGATGAAACAGAAACTGCAATAGTCCTTGCAATTCACCTGTTGTCTAGACTATATTTTTCTGGATACCATCCCTATGTAGTCACAACTGATTACCAAGAAAAACCTCAACACTGTCCATGTTATGGTGGTAAGAAATGTCATAAAGAAGTCTTCTATGGAAACACAGGTTATGGTAAGCACATTTAAGTTCCTTTGTTATCTCAGCTGAGACCAAAGTCATTGAAGGCAATAAAACATCGCATTGTCAAATTATTAGTCCAGTTCTGTACGTATATCAATTAATGCCAGATGGCAGCACATTCAAAGTGGGAAAAACTTAGAATCTGTGGCCAAAGGAACATAACTCCAGTCAAAATCAAAAGACCACGTGCAAAATCTACAAATATTTACATTTTTAACAGTAAAGCCAAAAATTCTATACGTCCGATTGTAATGAAATTTGCACTGCAGATATGTGAAGTATAAATCTTCCATATGCCAGATGGGTTTTAGTGGATTCCAAAGTTAAAATACTGAAAATCCGGTTTTATAGCATATTATTATATCATATAAAATGTTTAAAAATCTGGCATTTTTGTCTCGCCCCGCGACGAAAGGCGCAGAAAGCGAGACATATGCGTACAAAGTATGACGGCGGTGACGATGGCGATGGCGGCGGCATAAACTTTCATGTTAAGTTTTTGTGATTAGGTCATTTTCTCAGTAACTATAAATGGTAGGTCAATGATATTTGGTATATAGGTTGGTCTTGAGTAGTACATGACAGTCTGCTATATGGTTTTTG
>MJUU01013931.1:68847-148257 GCA_002080025.1 Modiolus philippinarum | reverse complement strand
TATAAGTGGTAGGTCAATGATATTTGGTATGTAGGTTGGTCTTAGATAGTACATGACAGTCTGTCATATGGCTTTTGTCCTTGACCTCAATATCACGGTCTAGTGAGGTTGTTAAGTTTTTTTGATTAGGTCATTTTCTCCGTAACTATAAGTGGTAGGTCAATGATATTTGGTATATAGATTGGTCTTGAGTAGTACATGACAGTCTGCTATATGGTTTTTGTCTGTGACCTCAATGTCACGGTCTAGTGAACTTGTTAAGTTTTTGTGCTTAGTTTAGTTTCTCAGTAACTATAAGTGGTAGGTCAATGATATTTGGTATGTAGGTTGGTCTTAGATAGTACAGTCTGTCATATGGCTTTTGTCCTTGACCTCAATATCACAGTCTAGTGAGCATGTTAAGTTTTTGTGATTAGGTTATTTTCTCAGTAACTATAAGTGGTAGGTCAATGATATTTGGTTGTTAGGTTGGTCTTGGGTAGTACATAACAGTCTGCTGTATGGTTTTTGTCTGTGACCTCAATTTCACGGTCCATTGGTCATGTTAAGTTTCCCAGTACCTTTTAATGTAAGGTCAATAATATTTGGTATTTGGGTTTGTCTTAAATAGAACAATACAGCCTGCTGTTTGGCTTTGGCCCTTGACCTCATTTTCACGGTCTAAAGACGTGTTTGGTTTTTCAGTATCTATCAGTGGTCACTGATATTTTTTTTTTTGGTGATTCATGACAGTCTGCTCTATTGCCTTTGTCACTTACCCTATTTTCACAGTCTAGCGAATATGTTTAGTTTTCTGATTTAGTCAGTTTGAGAATTCACATCAATTTTGCGACCATGAAGGGACGGGCGAGACATCAATTTGGGTCCACACTTGTTTATATCCAAATATTAAATAAACAGACATTGTGCAAGAAGAATGTTTACATTCCCAAATCAAATATTTTACCTATATCAAACATTTAATTACATTATTTCACAATAAAATATCAATTCAAACAAATGGTCACAGATTTTTGTATGGAGAGTTATCTAACCTGATTATTTACTGATATGCCTAAGTTCTGTAACATTGTTGTTTACTAAGTATTTAAACTTTATCAAAAATACATAAATTTAAATATACTGGTGAAAATTTGTCGGCAATTGTAATTTAAAGGGCCTTACACCCCTGTTGGCAACTTGCCAGTGAAAAGAGTGTTTGATTTTCAGGGTGGGGTGTTGGAATCAGGAACCCTATAAAAGACGCTGTTATGACTCTTTCAGACTTTATTGTGTCCATCAAATTACTGTGTCAAGCTCTTTAAATTGTCCACATGGACCTTAATCCACACCGGTTCAAATTTAAGTGGTTGCCATGCTGCAGTTGCATCATCCTGCACTCTGCATAGCCCTTTATTAGATGAGGTAACAGATATATACATGAACTCTATGTCATGTCAGGTCAAAAGTCATACAAGTTTGTTCTTCGGTTGAACTTTGTAATTTGACTCTAATAAAGTTTGCTACCTATCTAACTTATAATATTTATACCCCCCGCAAACAATGTTTGGGGGGTATATAGGAATCACCCTGTCTGTCTGTCCATCCGTCTGTCTGTCCGTCTGTCCACACTTCTCCTAAGTGCAACTCCTCTTAAACCACTTGAAGGATTTTGATGAAACTTTACACAAAGGAAGGACACTATATGAAGATGTGCATGAAGGAATATAATCATTGTCCGAAACCAGGAATAGGAGATAATTTGACTTTGACTTTTCGTTGATTCCCTATTTATGGGTTACTTCGTAAGCGCAACTCCTCTTAAACCACTGGAAGGATTTTGATGAAACTTTACACAAAGGAAGGACACTACATGGAAATGTGCATGAAGGAATATAATTATTGTCCGAAACCAGGAAGGGGAGATAATTTGACTTTGACTTTTCGTTGATTCCCTATTTATGGGTTACCTCGTAAGCGCAACTCCTCTTAAACCACTTGAAGGATTTTGAAGAAACTTTACACAAAGGAAGTACATTATATGGAGATTTGCATGAAGGAATAAAATTATTGTTTGAACCAGGAAGGGGAGATAATCCGACGTTTTGACTTTTCGTTGATTCCCTATTTATGGGTTACTTCGTAAGCACAACTCCTCATAAACCACTTGAAGGATTTTGATGAAACTTTACACAAAGGAAGGAGACTTTATGGAGATGTGCATGAAGGAATATAATTATTGTCCAAAACCAGGAAGGGGAGATAATTGGACTTTGACTTTTCGTTGATTCCCCATGTATGGGTTACCTCGTAAGCGCAACTCCTCTTAAACCACTTGAAGGAATTTAATAAAACTTAACACAAAGTAAGAACACTATATGAAGATGTGCATGAAGTAATATAATTATTGTCAGAAACCAGGAAGGGGAGATAATTCGACTTTGAGTTTTCATTGATTCCCTATGTATGGATTCCTCGAATGCACAACTCCTCTTAATCCACTTGAAGGATTTTGAAGAAACTTTAGACAAAGGAAGAACACTATATGTAGATGTGTAAAAATATCAAATAGGCTGAAAAAAGGTGAATTTTATATTTGTCTGATTTAGACAGAGTGTTTTCATTGGAACCCTTGTGAAAAGTTCTTTCTTGAAGATTATATCATTGTGTCCATACTTGTATTGTGTCCACACTTGTACTGTGTCCACACCTGTATTGTGTCCACACCAACTTAATTTTGCACTTACCATGTCGATTCAGGTTCAATCAGCGGGGGTATATTTGGCTGCCATTCGGTAACAGCTCTTGTTTTTAATTGTGAAACATGCAAGAAATCACTTATATATTACCAACTTGTTGAACAGACAAAGGTAAATAATGTACTTCATGTACTTTTGTATGTGTAATTTTGTGTGTATTCTTTACTTCAGGAACCCCATCCTTGTGGTATGGTAAACCAGATATTTTGTTGTTTCCAAATATTTCTTGGCAAGGATTGTGTAGTGTATTTTTACCTAAAAAAGACAAACCTTATTCTTTTGATGAATATGAGGAACCAGATGAGTACCTGGAAGAAGTGAAAAATGACACTTTTGATTTGGAAGCAGAAGATTGTGTTTTCCAGAGTTTTATGCAAACAATAACATTTTCATTGTATCAGAAAAAAATTCAAAATGACAATAAGCGATTTCCAATTGCTACTTGGGTACCAACAATAACAATTTGTAAAGAGGGTTTTGACATCTATATGTATGACACTAAATACGATGTCTTGTTGAAAATTTCTAGTAAACCCATTCCTTTGTGGATTGAGAAGACCACTGGCAAAGAGTTAAGGATAACATCCATTATTTATCTTTGGTTGATTATTAATCATTTGGCATTTATTCCATCGTTACCAAAATATGCTATTGATACAATTCAAGGGACAAGTAGCTTAATGAATTTTATAGATGAGGAGCGTTTGCAAATGATTCAATATACAATTGGTATGAAAAAGTCCTTTAAAAATCTGGAACAAGAACGCACAACAATTTAGTGGAAACTTTTTTAACTTAGTACATGTACCTGATTTTTCTCTTCCAAAAATTTATCAATCAGGGGTGGAACTCAAATAAGTTGTTCCCCAAAAACTTCAGTGAGTTACTGATATTTTTTAGATAACTTATGCCAGTTATCTATAAAAGCAAATAACCTTGATGAGTTATCATTTTCTTAATCAAGGAACTTTACTCTGTTGATACCTTCATTTAGTTAAGTTTTAAAAGTATATTTCACTTTGAGTTCAGTTTTGTTAAAATTCTTACCTAATGGTCACAATTAAATGAATCAAGTAAATGTAGTTCAGTTTGACCTCAATCTAATGATAGTCTGTCTAATTGATTTTGATGAACCATTTCCAAGATAATTGTGTGATTTAATATCCCAAGGGTGTAATTTTTATTAGAGGTTGGGGCATATATTTACTCTTTTTGCACATTTTGTATCATACCCCCACCTTAAAAGTTGGGGTGTATTGGATTCCTCTTGTCCATCCGTCTTTCCATCCGTCCATCCATCACACTTTCATTTTCAGATGATAACTTGACTTTGCTTTAAAGGCAAGTTTTAATATTTTGGGATTATGTTTATATTAATAAAATATTAATAAAATACAGGTCAATTTGGCTTTTGATCGTGATCGGATTTTGCACTCCAGAGTTGCCCTTGATTTAGGGAAAATGTAAATTTTATGGTTTCCGGATGATAACTTGAGTTTGCTTTGAAGGAAAGTTTTAATATTTGGGATAATGTTTATATTCATAAAATACAGGTCAAGGACTATTTTGACTGCGATCGGATTTTGCTTTCCAGAGTTATTGCCCTTGATTTAGGCAAAATCTGTAAATTTAATGGTTTCCGGATGATAATTTGAGTTTGCTTTGAGATAAAGTTGTAATATTTTTGGACAATGTTTCTAATTATGAAATACAGGTCAAGTTTAATTTTGACTGTGATCTGATTTTGCATTCCAGAGTAATTGCCCTTGATTTAGGCAAATCTGTTAATTTTATGGTTTCCGGATGATAAACTGAGTTTGCTTTGAGAGAAAATTTTAATACTTTGGTGCAATGTTTCTATTTATAAGATACAGGTCCAGTACGATTTTGATTGTGATCAGATTTTATGTTCCAGAGTTATTGCCCTTGATTTAGGCAAAAT
This sequence comes from Modiolus philippinarum, assembly GCA_002080025.1. Taxonomy (NCBI): domain Eukaryota; kingdom Metazoa; phylum Mollusca; class Bivalvia; order Mytilida; family Modiolidae; genus Modiolus; species Modiolus philippinarum. The sequence goes on along the minus strand of MJUU01013931.1, from coordinate 143,577 downwards.
CTGCAAATTTAGTGGTTTCCTGATGATAACTTGAGTTTGCTTTGAGAGAAATTCCTGCAACTACTAAGTTTGCCTATGGGCAGGATTATCTTTTGTGATCAGCAGATCACCTTTTCTAGTTTATAATAGGTAATTCCAATCCAGATGGGAAAAGCTTAATCATAAAAAAATTGTTATAAAAGTTGGTCATTCTGAAGAAATCAAATTTTGATAACCTAAATAAGTATGACTGAAAACACATGATCACTTGATTCAGTTTTTTCATTTAATAACTGAAATAGGTTACACTCCTGACTGATAATGATTAGTAAGCACAAGATGAATATGTTAAAGCACAGGATGAAAATGTTAATGAACTTTTTAGTGTTTTAGACAGAATTTTGTTCAAGTATTAGCAGCTCTTCCATGTATATAGGTTTTCCAAGAATTTGAATCTGTAGTTAATACCAAACAGTATATTCTACCAATGAATAAGCTAATTTTTCAACAGTTTTATTTAAATCACATTTAAATGTTGTTCATTTTTGATTTTTGGCATAATCGAACATCAATACAAGTTATGCCCCCTTGATATATATAGATTTTTCTTACAAATCCTTACGAATCTTCAAAATTTACAAGATTCGTAAAACAAACGCATTTACGAGTGAATTGCAATTTCTTGATGTTGAGTTGCAAGTATGAACAACCTTTTAAGGATTTACTATTGAATGGGATACTGTTACGATAAATGTTTACTAATCATTAGGAGTAAACCCAAGGGACATACCAATGTATATGAGTTGTCCAAGAATTCTTGTGAGCACAGTACAAATAATTACGATCTGATCCTAGCTTTTACGAATAATAAACGAATTATCAACGATAACTTAACGAGTATTTTATCTCACCTGTCAATGCAAGGGTGGGCTATTTCCATCATTTGCCGTCTGTCATCTGTCCTTAGACCGCCGTAAACTTTTCATTCAAAAATCTTCTCTTCTGAAACCACTTGGCCAATTGGAACTAAATTTAGTCACAATGGTCCTTAGATTGTCCCTTCCAAAAAAATCATAGTTTATTGTCTTGCCCACGATGAAGAGCCGTGAAAGCCAGACTTAGGAATAGAGTTTCCAGCGATTACGACAGTGTCAACAATTGGAAACTATTGAGAATTAATAAGCTTTTGATAGTTTTAGGTCTAATCGGGGCAATTTTGCAGTCTGTGCCTTTAGCCACTAGCCCTATGCCAGAGACTAGTAAAATCAGTCTCGGGCTAGTAAAAATTTGAAGTCACTAGCCCAAAGGGCTAGTTAAAATTGTACCTTATTAACAAAGAATCTTCTATCAGGGCTAGTAAAATTGAGTTCGGGCTGGTACAACACGGGACCTTACTAGCCCCTTAGGGCTAGTGAAGGAAAAAGTTTTTGGCACAGACTGTTTTGGCATGGAATTAAACTTATAGTTTTAAATAAAGTAGTAGCACTTCAAATAGAGTGTCAGTTATTTGAAGCATCCTTTTCCACTTTTCTCCGTTCCATGGCAATGTTCTTTATTTCAATATTAAGTACAAGGAATCATATTCTAAACATAAAACTCTCTTTTTGGAGGTTCTCTTGGTTTATGTTCTCTGATAGTGTGTTTAGCATTGTTTTTTATTTGGTGTTTCACATATCATTTATTCCATTTCATCTATTATATTCTTTTCTACCATATAGTGACCACCTTCAACAATCTGAAGATTATGTCACAGAGGAGGCACACATACAACAAAACATTGAATATAAATCAGAACCAAATATGTAATAAATTCAATGAAAATGAAGAATAAAAAAATGGCAATAAAATAAAAGTATTTACAATGCTCTGGATAGACATAATAAAAGAAGGGGCATCTGCAGAACACAAGATAATTACTGCAATATTTTGTTTTTCAACAGCGCTCTAGGTGTTGATTACGTTTTAAGCATTTTCAATATTATTTTCTAACATTTAAGTTTCCCAGAAAACAGGAATCATAAATCACTATTTTGTATATATAGTTTCATTTACCGGTAGGTCTGTTAACTGGTTTCCAAGATTGTTTTCCAAAACTACAAAAGTCAAGTTATGTGGTCTGGTATATGCATTTGTAAACCTTAGTGTCTGTAGGAATCCTCCGTCCACAACAAACATACAAATTTTCAGCTTGATTGGATATTATGTTCTGGAAATACGGAAAAAATGAACATTTTGCTTAGTTGTAGAGTTACGACTGTGACCTTTAATATTTAGTTTAACTTTATAGTTTACATGTTTTTAAGTGGCATTTACATTAACGAATTTTAATGCAATACTATTTGTGTGTGTGTTTGCGTGCTTGTGAGTGATTGTTTTTAGCTCACCTGGCCAAAGGCCATGTGAGCTTTTGCCATCACTCGGCATCCGTCGTCCGTCCGTTAACTTTAATTCAAAGATCTTCTCCTCTGCAACTACTGGGCCAATACTGACTAAACTTGGCCTGAATCATCACCAGGGTATGCTCTTTCAAGTTTGTGATTTTTATGTCCATAGGCCAAACAACATGGCTGGTGTTACTAAAAATAGAACATAAGGGTAAATTGCTGTTTTTTGCAAATTACTCGAAAACCATTACAGATATCAAACATCTTGACATGGAGTAAAAATAATCAGCATGATGAGATCTACCTGCTCTGCAATTTTGGAGCATATCTGTTTACCCGTCTTGGAGTTATTGCCCCTTTTCAGTAAAATTTTCAGGTTTTCGTTACTTCTGGTCTTATATATTGAAATTGATAGAGAATAGAAGTGAAGTTTGTATAACAAATATGGTCAACATAGTAAGATCTACATGTCCTGCAATTTTGAAGAAAATCTGACAACCCACATAGGAGTTATTGCTTTTACTTTTATTTCAAAAACTGCTTGAGATAAAGGTTAAATGTGAATAACAAAAGTGTTTAGGTTTTCCAGAACAACAATTTATATGTCCAGCAGGTTCGCATCTCATCCAAGATGGCCAACAACGGGGAAAATAGTTTAACATAGGACCCTATGGTTCAAAAAATAAACCTCTGAAACCACTGAGCCAATGGAGACCAAATTTTGTCAAAATAGTCATTGGGGGATCCCCCTTTAAGTTTGTGATTTTTGCGTTTGTCCCTTATCCAAGATGGCTGCCAGCGTGGAGCACAGTTTAACATAGGGACCCTATGGGAAATGCATTCAAATGTCTTTTCCTCTGAACCCACTGAGCCAATTGGAACCAAACTTGGTTACAATGGTTTTTAGATGTTTTCCTTCAAAGTTTGTGATTTTTATGTTCATACCTCATTCAAGATGGCCGCCAGCAGGGAACATAGTTTAACATAGGGACCCTATGGGAAATGCATCCAAAGATCTTCTCTGAAACTACCAAACCAAATTGAACCAAACTTGGTCACAATAGTCCTTGGGTGATCCCCTTTAAAGTTTGTGATTTTACGTTCCTACCTCATCCAAGATGGCCGCTAGCGTGGGACATAGTTTAACATAGGGTCTGTATGGGAAATGCATTCAAATGTCTTCTCCTCTGAACCTACTGAGCCAATTGGAACCAAACTTTGTTACAATTGTCTTTGGGTGATCCCTTCCAAAGTTTGTGATTTTTAGTTTGTACCTCATCCAAGAATGAAAATGTAACATCTGCTGAACTGATTTATAGTATGAATGGATGGTCTGTAGGTGACAATGAATAAAACCAGTGACCAGGTGAGCGATACAAGCTCATGTGAGCCTCTAATTTATTTTTATAATCTTGATAGATCAGTTCAGAAGTGGTCAGTAGTTTAAAGAAGTATGGCCACGTATCCGTGAATTTGTTTGACTCGGAATACCAAGTTTGCAAATGTATCAAATTTTCTCAAATATTGTTTAAAATGTCAACTGTTGTATACACTATCATAACAAAACCAATTCAAATGCAGTTTCATATTTCAAGATATAAGATTCGACAACTAAGTTTGCCAATTTAATGCAATTATGACAATTTTTGTAGTTTTTTTATATGACCGCGAAAATTTTGCGGCCGTATTATGTTATGGCGCAATCGTCGGCGTCTGTGGCCAGCATAACTTTGTTTCTAGTGGACGGATTATTTTCAAATTTAATATGAGGTTGCTTGGCATAAGCTTAAGCCCAGTTTTTAATTTCAGGTTCATGGCACCACCCGTTTCACAAAAAGGGGTAAAATTGTGAATTTTCTGTCTGTGGACGGCATAACTTTGGTTCCAAAAATGGACCATTTTCAAATTTTACTATGATGTTTCTTAGCGCATGTTTAAGCCCGGGTGATAATTAAATGTTTCTGGCCCCGCCCATTTTAAAAAGGGGGCCAAAAGGGGTTAAATTGGGTGTTTACACATATTTGACTGTAGAATCTTTATTATTTATTGGATTTTGATGGCGTTTCTTTCAGTATATTCATCAGAAAATTTTTAATCTGGAATATGCGTACAGATTTCATGTGACATGTACCGTTCACGAGATAAATGGGCCAAAAAGGTGCGTATTTCAAAAAAAAAATTATTTGTAGTCCGATTTTGATGTAGTTTTTTGCAATGGATTCCTTATGAAAAATTAAAAATATAAATAATTAACATAGCGCTGCACCATCAGACTTTTGATAACTTGTTTCCTTTCAAAGCTTTGAGGGGTCCAAGGGGACCAAAAGTGCAAACATGCGGATTACCAAAAAATTTTTATTTTTCATCTGATTTCATGGGATTTTTTCTTTAGATTCAACGCATTGTAGGCTTCAGTAGAATGTCAACAGATTTCGCGTAGCTCTTACCGTCTCTGAGCTATTAGGGGTCAAAGGGGCCAGAATTGAAATTTTTTGAAATATGTGAAATCTTTATTTTACATCAGATTTTGATGGGATTATTTTCTTTGGATTCCTCTTCTTGCAAGCTTTCAGTAGTATGCCAACAGATTTGATGTAACTCCATTTCTTGGCTATAAGGGATCAAAGGGGCCAAAATTGCAATTATTAGAAATATGTGAAATCTCTATTTTTCATCAGATTTTGATGGGACATCCATGTATTTTATCCATGGCATGAGTAATCTTTGTAAAGGCCCTTAGCTATGTCATTTCAGTACATGTTCAGTCAAGTTAAATTAGCTTCAATTGTTTCAAGGCAGATAATGAAAATGATGTTTTTCCCATAGGGTCCTCTGTTGATCAAGTTTCATGCTGCCTGCCATGTTTATTGTCAAATCAGAACGACATGGACATTTTCTTTAAAGGTCCTTCCATATGCCAATACAGTACATTTAAATTTAGTTTACTTCAATAGTTTCAGAGCTGTTGATGAAAGATGATTTCCCATGAAGTCTAATTCTAACTAAGTCTCTAGCTCCCGTGGCTATGTTGTCTGATCAAAACGAAATGAGCAATTATTGTGAATGACCTACCATAAATCAATGCTGTAAAGTTTGGTTGAATTTGCTCAAGGGGTTTCAGAAGAGATAATCAGAATATTATTTTCCTATAGGAGTTTCTGCGGATCATTAGTGATGTCACAAAATCTAATTTATATATGCAAATAAGAATTTTTGGTTGGCAAAGATTAACAATTACCATTGCATACCAGAAGGATAGAATTTTCGATGTTCAATAACATTTTTGTTAGAAGCACGATTAAGGATCTGTAAAATGCATTAAGAATTTCATATATTTTCTACAGATTTACTTAAAAAAAAGCTAATATTTTTATGCCCCGCCCACGAATGTGGAAGGGGTATATAGTGTTACCCTTGTCCGTCCTTCCCTCCGTCCGTACGTCCGGTTAAGTTTTGCGTTTAAGTCCATTTTTCAGAAACTGTAAGGTATGAAACAATGATAGTAGACCAGTAGGTAGATCTTGGATAGTACTACATAGTTCACTAGGCAGTTTGATACTTTGACCTTTATTTCATGGTTGAGTGACTCTGGTTAAGTTTTGTGTTGAAGTCCATTTCTCAACAACTACATGTTATAGGACAATGATGTTTCAGTAAATTAATTGCCGTGATGAGTACTACCCAAATCATTGACAATTAGCTGGCTTTGAACTACATTTTACGCTTCAGTAACTTTGAACAGTGTGCGGGACAAATTTGCAAATTGCATTTTACTGCAAAAGTGGTGAAATTTTTTGTACCATAGAACTTCGAAAACCATGTGGTCGATTTCTATACCTTTTAAATATTATTTTCAAAAACATTTGTTTTTGCATAGAAATCCCACTGAGACGCTACGACCATTTTTGTGCAAATTCCCCGGAGGAAATAAACATTTCCTTACAGGAAACTATTTTTCCTCGCAGGAAAAACAAATTTCTCGAAGGGAAATTTATTTCTCCTCAGAGGAATTATATTTTCCCGTCGGAAATGTTTTTCCCTTAAGGAAATTAAGGAAATAGCATTTTCCTCAAAGGAACTGATAACTTTATCTTTTTCCGTTTGGGAAAAACAAAGCAAAACCATTCCTCTGAGGAAATTTAAGCCTGACACATTTCCACTAAGGAATAATGTTTGAGTAATTTATAAAACGGTATATTAATTTTCCGAAAAAGAAAATTTATTTTTTATACTTTTTTTATGTATTTGAATTTCCAAATGTATTAATTATACCCCACTCGTGAGTGGATGGTATACTGGAATACCCTTGTCTGTCCGTCCGTCCTTCCGTCCGAAGTTCTTCACACTTTTCTCAGCTACTGCTTGGCCGATTTCTTTCAAATTTGGTATTTGAATATATATTCAGATCGAATGTGTCGTCTCCCATTTTGGTCACCTTGGTGTAAACAATATTTTATTAGAGAAACAGATATATGTATATAACAATACAAGTAGATAAATCGTGGATTGGAAAACAGGTGTAGAACACCTTTACAAATTCCTCTCCACATATTAAGGATGAATACAAATAAATGCAGGATATATCTGATGGGTTTTGAACAATAAAATACAATCAATGACAATAGTGGTATATAATTGATGTGTGACCTGAGAATCTTTTAGACATCATATAATATAACAGAGTTACAAAAATATGTATATAACATACATGTAAATATGTATCTTTATTGAGAAATGCATATTATAAATACTGAGTGTATATGGATTGTAACATGAAAACATTCATTATCTAGCTGAACATTTTGGATTGCAAAATAAAATCTTGAACTATCAAAAAGTTATTTTTGTTTTCAGTTTCTGATAATTGAGGGTTTCCATATAATAAGTTAAAGATAAGTGGTTGACCAAAGAGGTTTAAGAATAAGCGGTTTCTCAGAACATTATATATGGGACAATATAATAAAAAATGTTCAGAGGTTTCTGCTTCATTACATCTGCAGAAGGGATCTTGTTCTAGGTTCCTTTTATATAAATTGTCTTTAAGAGAACTACTCTCAGTTCGAATTCTGGTATGCAAAATTTGGCCCATTCTGCTACCAGCATAGTAAAAAGATGGAATTTTCACATAATTATTTAGGTATTGTTTGAGATTTTTAACCTATGGATCGTTTTTTACTTCAATCAGTAGTTCGTTCCATAGTCGAATGGAAGAAGGTACATAACTGTTATAAAAATAAGAAGTACGAGATACCATGGGTGTAATATTATTTGCGTTTCGTGTACTATAATTATGAACTTCATTAAAACGATTTGGGATTAAGCGGATCAGGTATGCTGGAGATTTATTGTTAACAATTTGGTGAAAAAGTGCAACTTTATGTAAGCTCCTACGTGACTCGAGAGTTTCCCAACCACATTCTTGATACAACAAGTCAATTTTGGACAACTTTGTTGCACCAGTAACAATGCGCGCAGCTTCGCAATTTAAGCTTTGAAGTCGATCTTTCATGAATTCTGGACAGTTGTCCCATATTATATCAGCATATTCCAAAATTGGCCGTACATAGCTGAAATACAATTGCTCTAATGACTTCCTATCTAATTTAAACTTCAGTTGTCGGATTTTATTTAGTTCAGAATATGCCTTCTTGAGTATTTCTTCAATATGTAGATGCCAACTTCCATCTTGAGAAAACGTTAATCCAAGATGTTTGTGAGCATCTACACATTTGATGTTTACATTATTGAAGTATAAAGGGGGATGGATAGGGGGTCCTTTTTACGCGAGATAATAATGGATTCTGTTTTCTTAGGGTTAAAATTTACCAGCCATTTAGTTGACCAGTCATGGATTTTTTTCAAGTTAGAATTTAATTGAATAGAAGCAACTAGTGGGTTTTCGACTATTGCATAAATACTCTTATCATCGGCAAATAATTTGATGGGACAGTCAACTTCGGTAACAATATCATTAATAAATATCAAGAAAAGAAGTGGTCCTAGGATTGAACCTTGTGACACTCCTGCCTTGATTTCAACCCATTTCGACTCTTTACCATTTATTACTACCGTTTGTTGACGGTTCGATAAATAACTTTTCAGAAATAATAAAAGATCGCCAACAAATCCCATTTTTTCTAATTTGTATAGGAGACCAATATGCCAGACTCTATCAAAAGCCTTGCTGATATCAAAGAATATTACACGAATTTCCTTTCCCTCATCTAATGCTTTACTAAATTCATGGGCCAAATAGAGCAGCTGATTTCTGGTAGAATCTTTAGGTATAAAACCTGACTGGTGTTCAGTAATTAACTCTCTAATAAAGTTAAACATATGTTTGTAGATACAATTTTCGAATGCTGTACCCAAGACTGGTAACAAAGATATCGGACGATAATGCTCAACAACATTTTTTGCATCTTTTTTGTGAACAGGTATAACGTTAGCCTGTTTCCAAGAACTTGGAAAGTAATTACGAGAAAGACATAAATTAAAAATAGCACAAAGCGGTTTGGCTAAAATGTCAAAAGCCACCTTTAGAAGTCTAGGGTTCAAACCGTCAGGACCTGAAGCCTTGTTTATATTGAGAAGTTGTAATATATCCTTGACTTCATGATCCTGCAAGTTAATATGATCAAATTGACGATAGGGGGGATGATTATTGGTAGGTAAGAGTTTGTCTCTGTCATCTATGCTTGACTGAGCAGAAAAAAACTCATTAAATGACTCAGCCTTTAAAGTATCGTCATACAAAATATTATTCTGATACTTTAGAGGAGGAATTTCGGTATCTTTGGTTTTAAAACCTGTTAATTTAATAGCAATTTTCCACCATTCTTTAACAGATGTGTCACGGTTTTTAGCTCACCTGGCTATGCCAGGGTGAGCTTTTGCCATCACTTGGCGTCCGTCGTCCGTCCGTCCGGCGTAAACTTTTCATTCAAAGATCTTCTCCTCTAAAACCACTGGGCCAATCGGAACCAAATTTGGTCACAATAGTCCTTGGGTGGTCCCCTTTAAAAAAGGTATCCGGCAGGTCCGTACCTAATCCAAGATGGCTGCCAGCGGGGAACATAGTTTTAACATTGGACCCTATGGAAATTACATTCAAAGATCTGCTCAGAAACTACCAGTCCAATTATAACCAAACTTAGTCACAATGGTCCTTAGATGGTCCCTTCCAAAAAAGGTATCCGGCAAGTCTGTATTTCATCCAAGATGGCTGCCAGTGGGAACATAGTTTTAACAATGGACCCTATGGAATATACATTCAAAGATCTTCTTCTCAGAAACTACTAGTCCAATTAGAACCAATCTAAGGCACAATGGTCCTTAGGTGGTCCCACCCAAAAAATGTATCTGGTAGGTCCATACCTCATCCAAGATGGCCCCCATCTGGAACATAGTTCTTACATTGGCCCTATTGATTTTAAGGGGAACCTCTGCCCAAATTTTTGAATTTTTATTTGAAAAGTGGTCTGCATGTTTTAATTTCAGCACTATGTATTACTTTAATTATAAGGGGAACCCCTGCCCAAATTTTTTTTTGAATGGTGTTCTGTTATGGGTTGTAATGGATGGTGAATCTTTCGGTTGCCATGGAAACCAAACAAGAATACTGTAATTTTAGAAAAAAAAAGTATTCTGCTAAATGTTATTTTTCGTTTTTCCTATTGGAAATGCCTTTTGTCTATGGCAGCCATGGTCCAGGTGAGCGATACAGGCTCTTGAGAGCCTCTTGTTCAATTTTTCAGCAAGGGAAAGAAAATATTTTTCCTTTTCCAATCGGACAATATTTGTTGCTTTGTTCCGGAGTTTACGGAATGATTCCCAATGATCCGGACGGTTTGTTTTTTTGGCTCTACGATTCATACGATTTCGTTTTCTTATAGCTCGACGAATATTGTTGTTCATCCATAGTGGCTCGTTTTTTCGGACTGATATCACTTTGTTAGGGATGGTTTTATTTGCAGCATCGATAATAACATTACAAAAGGTAGTGACTACAGTATCCAAGTTATCATTAGTATTCACGATACAATCCCAATCGACATTACTCAGTTCATTACGATAGCTGACATAGTCACCTTTATCGTAAAGCCATATTTTACGTTTAATACAAGTGTGTGAGGGATTTTCAATTTTCAGTATACCGTAAGTTGGGCAGTGATAACGCATGTTAGTAGATAAAAAAGGTTCTCCTACATGTACCAGATCTACGACAGCTGGGTTGTTAGAGATTACTAAGACGAATTTTCAGTGAAATGAGTTGCATCATTTATGTGTTGGGTTAGATTATATGTTGAAAAGATATTCTTCATTTTGTTGTTTTGGGGTTTCCCTTGGTCTTCATTAAAGTCGCCAAGAATTAATATTGTGTCAACCCCTGTGTCGACTGCAAGATCAATTGAATGTTCAATTAAGTCATATATATGATTCGAAGAATCAGGTGGTCGATAGAATGTTCCAATTAAAACAGATCGATGGGATTTAGTTTTTAACTCCACCCAATCACACTCAATCCCTCTTACTTCTAAGTCAAATCTACGTTCGGCGTGGATATTTTGGTCACATTATGATATCAACTTCCTGTTTGGCGGGACTTGGCTATTATTGCCTTGATTGAACAAAGTGAAAATTTTAGCCGCACTTTTCTCAGCTTCTGCTGGGCCGATTTATTTCAAATTTCGTAATTGATTTTATATAGAGGGGATGCGTCGTCACCTATTTTGGTCACCTTATGATTTCAACTTCCTGTTTGGCGGGACTTGGCCATTTTTCCCTTTATTGAAAATGGTAAAAAAATTTCGTCGCACTTTTCTCAGCTACTGCTTGGCCGATTTATTTCAAATTTTACATTTGACTTTATATATAGGGGGAATGTGTCGTCTCCCATTTTGGTCACCGTATGATATCAACTTCCTGTTTGGCAAGACTTGGCCATTTTTCCCTTTATTGAACATGGTAAAAAAATTTCGTCGCACTTCTCTCAGCTACTGCTTGGCCGATTTATTTCAAATTTTGTATTTGATTTTTTATTTAGGAGGAATGCGTCATCTGCCATTTTAGTCACCTTATGATTTCAACTTCCTGTTTGGCAGGACTTAGCCATTTTTCCCTTTTTGATGTGTAAAAGTAATACGAGTGTGGGTATACCTAGCACGACAACGCGTGCAACTTCATGTTTCATCTGCACTGAAGAGACATAAGTTGTCGAAATGCTGGTAAACTGTTAGTCAACTAGGGTATTCATCAACCCAGTAGCCAGTACTTCGCTGCTGGCCCGAAAACCGAATTTTTGCAGAAACTTGAAATATCTAAGAAAATTCTGTTTATAATTAAAGAGTACATGTATCTCTCGCTTGCATAGCTCTGTCCTTGACTTAAGCTTTTGTATTAAGATCATACAAATTTATTACTAATTGATTTGATTTGATCTGCATTGAAGAGACATAAGTTGTGGAAATGGCCGTCTGCAGAAAATAAATTCACAGTAACTTCGGTATTTTGTATAATTACTAGGTAAATTAAAAATGTTTAATCTATGGAAAATCCATCTATTTTTTCAGAAAAGTTAACTTGAAGTGTTGCCTGAGGATTAAAAGTAGTTTTTATTTAGGTGAATTGGGAAATATATAATTCAATTTGTTATTTTTAAGAAAAAAAGTTTGCTAAAGCAAATGTAGTTCAACAATGAATTGGATTATATCCTCGTTTCTGTTTCAAGTCAAAAACAAGAGAATCTTAATTGTAAAAATCTTGAATACATATATGTCTCATTGTCCATTCCCTAAAATGTACGGTCAAATCAAAAGATTTTCAATGTTAAAAAGTTTGAAGTGATATTACATAATTACATAATGATAATATGATGACGGTTATACACAATATTTAACATACCTATAATGAAGTTTTTACTCTAATACGTTAATTTGTAATGGTGTAAGTTCCCAAATCGACATTTACATCACGTTTTAATTTTTTAAAGAATTTGGTTAGATATATAGATTATTTTGGAAACAACGGCAGTAGAATACCGAAGGAACAAAGGGGTGAAATTCACAAAAATCGAAGTCCAAAGACAGGGCAAAAACGAGAACACAAAAAACAATGACGTTAGACACAAAAACACAGAACCAGAAACCACAACATTCAGAACAAAGGCACTCACAGTGTGAACTCCAGTGAAACTGAGAGTGACATCAGGTGCTCCGGAAGGGTAAGCATGTCCTGCTCTGTTAACAGCACCCGTCACACTGTGAGTGATTCAATCCGGGAAAATGTCAAAGTCGGTAGTCAAATCCGGGAAGACTTGAATGGATAGATGACATAAAAGGTATTCTTGTTTAACGTATTGTATGCATAGGCTTACACATATATGTTGTACATGTATCTAAATAATATTTCATAACAATTATAAATTATCCTAACATCTCACTATGTTCAGACATAAAATACATAAAAAATTACTATTTTACATATAACATTCTAAAATGGTCTATGTTCCGTTCTTAACGGAATGACAGAATTAACAGTTTTATCTAATTTACCAAAAATAGATTTTCGTTGTCAAACAGATATACAGTTATTAATCTATTCTTTTTATCATATTTGTGTCGAATTGTATTGATAAAACTACAAGCCAAATATTTGCCTAATCGAACATGACCGTCCTCGCAAGAGTAGCCAGTTTTGACCAGGATCTCAGGCTAGACAAAAATCAGACAAATAAGTGAATTATATATATAGGGAGCTCCAATTGAGTCCCTCGAAATGATTTTTAGAGTCCAGTCGTTATATTCCCCTCACTTCGATTGCTCCGTTTGGGAGAATCGGTAGCGCTTGAATTATTCAGTGGTTGAAAATTGTACAATTGTTTAAACAATATTCGCAAGATTAGGTCGTCGGAATCAATGCTGGCAACAGCAAATACATGTGTTAATTTTATCATATTAATGTTGCGATTAACACCCGATATTGGTATCATTTACGCACCACGCGGGTGGTATGTTTTATTACTTTTTCGCAAAATTCCCCATATTTAACGTAAAAGTGAGCGGTGATGATTCATTTAATATCAAAATAAAAATCAACATCCGGTAAATGGCATATTATGAAGAAAAGATAAATAGTCTAGACGAAAATAGTAAACTTCACTTATTTAAAAATATTAAAACTAACTATCATTTCGAAATCTACCTAAAAACTAATATTTCAGAATACCGAAAATTAATATGTAAATTCAGGATCAGTGATCACCAATTGGCAATTGAATGTGGCAGATACAAAAAAAAATTCACGAGAAAATAGACTTTGTAGCACATGCAAAGTACTAGAAGATGAAAACCTTTTCTTTTTTTATTGTAATTTAAATAAAGATTTAAGAGAAACTTTCTTACAAAAATTCAATGTAGACAAAAAAACCTAGAGAAAAACAAAATACTTAATATTGTCATAAATCCAGTAACTAATCAACAAGTGAAATTGCTTGGTTCCTTTTAAAAGCAGTCGCTAGAACTGAGGACAGGGGGCATTTAATTTCATTTGTTTTATATGTATGTTTGTTTTCAAAATGTATATTGTCACTTTATTTGTTGTATGCCTTTGGCCCTTAATTGGGCGTAAATTGTGCATTTTCTTTATTAAAGTAATTAAAGTAATTATTTTTAGTTCAGCGCCCGCACAATTTGAGTTATAACTTAAGATATGCTTTGATTCAAGTTGAGCTGGAATTTACGTCGAAAGTGGCAAAAATAAAGCAAACAAACAAATAAAGGGATATGGAGTAAATGTACACGGGACAAAATCCCTATAAATACATGGTAAGATTAAGCAAATGGAACAGCGCTTTTATTTATACTTATTGACTGGTTATGAGGGAATAGCAAGTCTGTTGTCCCCGAGACCCTGACTATTGACCGAGGCGTAGCCGAGGTCAATAGTTAGGGGTCAAGGGGAAAACAAACTTGCTATTCCCGATTAAACAGTCTTTAAGTGTTTTATTATACCGAAAACACAAAATTTACAAATTTTGAATCATCTCTCTCATTTTTAGCATTGTTTTCTAAATTTTGTATTCTTATTAAAACATACACAATTGCATTTATTTTCTTCAACAAAATTTGATCTGCTGCAAAGTGAATAGTGTTCACTGTAATTTGCAGTTTTCACTTGGAAACAATGATTTCAGACCATTTTGAATTATCAACATAACATTTATCCATGGGAATCACAAATAAACAGTCTATAAATATTTTATTATAAAAAAAACAAACAAAAAACAAAAAACAAGATTCACAATTATAAATTATCTCTGAACAATATTCAGTCTCCCATATCTAGTATATTTTTGTCTAAACTTTGTATTCTTATTAAAACATAAACAATTACATCTTTTCTCTTTATTCTGCTGCAAAGTGAATAGTGCTCACTGTAATTTGCATAACTAGTTTTGAGTTGTCACTTCAGAGCATTTTGAATGATCATCAGATTTTTTATCCAATAGGAAAGCAAGAAAAAAAGTTCGGGAAAAATATTCATACTGCCAGTCAATTGTCTGAGAAACTATTGACCGGTAAATAGTTACAAAATTGGGAAATGTGAAAAATAGTAATTTTATTTTAGAAATTTTAGTAGTAATGTTTAAATACTGAGGTATAATAATTGTTGTTCTTCATCTTGAAGTAACCATAGCAGTATTTTTTAAAGTGACCGATCTTTTAGTTCACCGATTTAATTTTTAAGATTACTTTTAAATTTTTACCTTGATGATCGTGGAAACAAAAAAGTACTTTGATTTCTTATTTGGAAGCGAAGTTCTGTGTATATTCATATATAACTGATATCGTCTGTTTTTGTCCGTGCCATTGTGCTGAACGAATTCCTTGTACATCAATTGCCTGATACGAGTGTCCCACACCAAACAGCTAGTATAACATACCTTTAAGACGGATCCATCCACATGAGAAAACACATATTACAACAAATACAACTGTTAAAAAGACTGATATCACTAACTTCATAATAAAAAGATCAAGCGATCTGGAGGAGTACGCAACCATTGGTCGTATATGATTCGACAGTCGTGTCGTCCCGAATTTCCGTCAAAGTTTGTTGGTTTCATGGGAAGGAAAATACATTAAAACACTCTTAACAAACTGCCTTTTCATAGTTCACGGGAAAAGTTTTCGGGGTTTAGTGGCCACGCTTGGCATCCCTTCCCGTTTTCACGTGCAGTCTCTCGTGATGATCCCTCCTCACCTCTAAAACTAAAAAAAAAAATGACAATCCGGACTCCCGCTTACAACATCAAAACCAGTATTTTATCTCTGAGGGACGGAGCATAATTATTTAAACTTTACATACTTCAACTTAGCATATTTCTGTCAAATATTTGTTGTTTGTGGCAAAAAATTATCTTCAATAATTTTTTTATATACTAGTTCCAATAAGAGCAAGTAAGTAAGGCTATACTCTAGCGATTACCCTGAATGAAATCGGTACGCATTTCAGTCCTTTTTTATCACTGACTGATGGTATATAAAGTAAATTATAGCTTTTCGTATATATTACGTTTTGAAGATTAAAAATTTCAGTAAGCCTGGACGCTATCTAGTTTATCATTTTCTTATGGCCATGTATACGACCTAAACTTTGAAAACTGCTTATTCTTCTATTTTCCTTGTACATGTATGTATTAAATTGCTGGTTTTTGAAAATAAAACACATGTACAGTATATAGATAATGCTTGTCCGAATGATGCAAAGCACAGTGGGTGTAAGATTACATTGATTACATTTACTTAGTGTATACAGACAAAATTCCATTACTAAGAAGTTCTAATACATTATAAGTGGAACATAGCTACGTTTTACCTTTTATTGTAACTTGAGGACCTATTTCAGGAATTTCTCTAAAACCCAAGGATTTTAAGCATTAATTGTATTGTCAAAACATTAAAGAATATGGTAACAAATTTTGATACACATTAGAAATTGCAAGTTAATAAATAAGTTACTATAAATGAAGTTTGTGTAGATGGTCATTTCAACAACTCATGTCTCTAAGCATCACAAAATATAATATACCAAGATCTAAAAATGAATTTGTGAAACTTGTAATTCAAATGAAATTTTTAATGCAAAGTTGAAATGGAAGAAAATATATAAATTATCTTTTTTGTACTGTTTGAAACGAAATCGAAGATCAATTGCATTTTTGAGTCTTATTCTGCAATTCAAGAAAAATAAATGATTAAGACGAATTTTGTTTGAAAGCTCGAACCATAGATTTTATTGTAATAAAATTTATTCACCACCGAACAAAACTGATGACACTAGTAAATTGAAATATATATCAAAATTTTAATCCCCGGCCCATTTAGAACCCTTACCATGACTTAATTTACTGGTACTACGAAAACTTACAAAACATAGAACATATTTTATTTATCAAATTTTATATAATCCTTAGTGGTCAAAATTCGCCATCAAATGTTATATCTGGTTTCATGTACATTTGTTCGTGATGTTTATACATTATTTTGTAAATTGTATCTGCATCGATCCTTCATGGTGTAAATAGTCATAAATAAGTCTGTTTGAGGTTTGTCCACCCATCAATCTTTAAAAAAAAATTCCAAATTCTGAATGTTTTCTTCCCACACGGCCGGGGGGGGGATGGGCTGTTGATGGCGTGCTGCTCTAATTAGGCAGTCCACATTAACTAAGGTTAAATATTACATTATTACATAAGTATCTTTTATCTGTTTTGTCTAGATATGTGACATTTTTGCCTCCTGATCGTAACATTTGCAAAAACAACGAAAGTGTACTTTAATTCCAATGTGGTTGATGGAATTTTCTTGCTGAGATAATTGTCAATTAAAAAAAAAACTATGTGTCGTTGTCTATTAAATATGACTGAAAGAGGTAAGGCCAAATTGAATATATTTTGGGTTTTTGGTGATAAAATTTGCTGAACTTCACGACATTATATGATAGTTGGTATTTTACTTTTTTAATACAGCATTTTGTTTTAGACGAGTGTTTTTATTTATTTTTTTTTTATTTCATTTCATTTTTTTCATTTTTTATTTACGAATACTGACATATTTGTTCTTACTGTTATGTTCTATGTTCTATTGAAAACATCGTAATTTAAGTTTTTTTTCAATATGGTCATTTTCCTTTAGAAAATATACATGTCTTTGAATTTCTCTTGAGGAAAACCCCATAGATTTGAATTCCTCATAGGAAAACCCAATTCCTGTATGGAATCTGAAACAGATGAATTTCCTTTGCGGAAACACCTTTTCTTGTGATTTTCCTGCAGGAAAAAATTGAGGTTGTCATTTCCTCTGAGGAAAAGAATGCTTCTTTTATTTCCTCTAGGGAAAAGTTTTTCCATGCGGAAAATTAATTCCTGTGCGGAAAAAATTTATTTTCCGTTAGGGAATCTGTTTTTCCTGCGAGGAAAAAATGTTTCCTGTAGGGAAATGTGGATTTCCTTTGGGGAAATTTGCACAAAAATAGTCGTAGTGTCTCAGCGGGGGTTCTATGCCAAAAAAGTTGTTTTGAAAAATAATATTTAAGGGTATGGAAATCGATCACATGGTTTTCGAAGTTCAATTGTTAAAAAGATTTCGCCACTTTTGCAGTAAAATGCATTTTGCAAATTTGTTCCGCACACTGTTTTTGGTTAAGTATTGCGTTAAAGTACATTTCTCAACAACTACACATTATAGGACAATGATGTTTCATCAAATTAATTGCCTTGATGAGTACTACCCAAATCATAGACAATTAGGTGGCTTCGACCTACATTTTACGCTTCAGTGACTTTGGTTAAATTTTGCTTTAAAGTCCATTTCTCAACAACTACACATTATAGGACAATGATGTTTCATCAAATTAATTGCCTTGATGAGTACTACCCTAATCATTGACAATTAGGTGGCTTTGACCTACATTTTACGCTTCAGTGACTGGTTAAGTTTTGTTTAAGTTTTTAAGTCTATTTCTCAATTACTATTTATTGTAGCATCATAATATTTCACTGTAACATTCAGCTAAAAGAGATCTGCTCATTTCACCAACAATTGGGTGACCATGACCTACATTTTATGGTTGAATGACTTTGGTTAAATTTTTGATTTCATCACAATTCAGTGACAGGGAACTAATTTTATGAATGATTGACTTGAGTTAATCTGTTGCGATAAATTTATTGGCGGGGCATCCGTGTCTTACAGACACATTCTCTAGTTTTTATTTGCATTTCAAAAATGTGAAAAATTCAAAAATTCATAAAGTTTACAAGTAAGCTAACTCTTTGTGCATTGAAAATAATAAGTTGAATTTTTTATACCCTCTAAAAGTGTGAACATTCCGTAATTAGATCAAAAGGAATTATCAACTTACCTAAAATAACCACTTCTTACCGGTCAATTGAAAATGACAGTTTTATGACCCTTATCAGTGACAATGAATTCTTTTCAAGCATGTGACATCACGGGCCAATGTGTAAATATGTCCTGCGCTGGCAGCCATGTTTTTCGTCAAATCAAAAAACGAATTGACAATCTTTGTAAGGGACCTTCCATAAATCATTCCTTTACATTTTGGTTAAATATCCTTCAGTGGTTTTAGAGGAGTTGATAAAATGATGTTTTTCCTATAAGGCACGGACCATTTGATTTTCAGGGGGGAGGGGGTCCTGGTATTTTTAACCAGGCCGGAAATTTTTTTCGCCGCTTCGCGGGCCAGATTATTTTTTTCCATATACACAATGCTAGGAAATTTTGTTGAGCCGGGCTTTTTTTTTTCTAATGGACAGCATCCGTCCCAGATTATTTTTTTCAACAAACATGCTGGTCAGAGAAGTTTTTTTGGCAAAAGTCGGGGCAAGGACGTATATTTATCTAAATATACGTCCCTGGTCGGGACCAGAAAATTTTTTTCTAAAAAATACCAGCCCCCCCCCCCCCCCCCCCCCAGATCAAATGGTCCGTGCCGAAGTACAAGCTAGTGCGGGCGACTAGAATTTTTTTTTCGGATTGTAAAGACATGAGTATACAATCTTTGTAAAGGATCTTTGGTTGAATTTGCTTCAGTGGTTTCAGATTAATTGATAAAAATGGTGTTTTTCTCACGAGTTCCAATGTTAAATACAAGTTAGGACTTGTGACTTTTATTTTGTCGGATTGTATAGAAATGAGTATGAAGTGTTTGCAAAAGACCTTCCATATATAAGTCCCGTAAAGTTTGGTTGAATTAGTTTCTGTAGTTTCAGAGAAGTTGATGAAAATGATGTTTCCCCTACAGGTTCCAAGTTAGATATTAAGTGCGGCGCTGGCCGCCATGTTTTTTGTTGGATCGGAACGAACGGAGCAATTTTTGTGAATGTCCTTCCATACATCATTCATGCAAAGCTTGATTGAATTCTTCATTGGTTTCAGAGAAGTTTGTGGAAATGGTGTTTTTCCTTTAAGGTCAAATGTGAAATATAAATGAGTTCCGTGCTGGCAGAGACGTTTCTTGTTGAGTCGGTATGAAATGAGCAATCTTTGTAAAGGACATTCCATATAGCATTACTTTTAAGCTTCGTTGACTTTTCTTCAATAGTTTAAGAGATAGTTTGATGAAAATTGTGTTTTCCAATAGTGTCCGATGTTATATAAGTTCGGCGCAGGTGTCCACTTTTTGGCTCGCATCTGGAAGTGATGAGGGCTAATGTGATACCCCTGGCGTCGGCGTCTGCGTCGGCGTCCGGTTAGGAAGAATGGTTCAAGTCCATTGCTGCTTACTGACATGTCCCACATCAACCATATTGACAACAATGCATGCTTCCAATTGTCCCTGTGACTTAAATTTTACGCATGAGCGACCTGATTAGGTAGAATGGTTAAAGTCCATACCCGCTTACTGACATATCCCACATCAACTATATTGGTATGTATGATGCATTTTGGGTGACAACAACAATGCATGCTTCAGATGGTGTCTGTGACCTACATTTTACGCATGAGCGACTTGGTAAGGCAGAATGGTTGTCCATTCCTGCTTACTGACATGTTCCACATCAACCATATTGGTGTGTATGATGCATTTTGGGATGACAACATCAATGCATGCTTCGGATGCTGTCATATGACCAACATTTTACACATGAGCGAATTGTTTAGGTAGAATGGTTAAAGTCCATTCCCGCTTACTGACATGTTCTACATCAACCATTTTGGTATGTATGATGCATTTTGGGATAACAACAATGCATACTTCGGATGCTGTCTGTGACCTATATTTTACGCATGAGGGACTTGTTAAGTAGAATGGTTAGAATCCATTCCCGCTTACTGACCGATGTCCCACATCAACCATATTGGTATGCATGATGCTTCATATGGTGTCTGTGACCTACATTTTACGCATGAGCGACTTGTTAAGGTAGAATGGTTTAAGTCCATTCCCGCTTACTGACATGTTCCGCATCAATTATATTGGTGTGTATTAAGCATTTTGGGATGACAACAACAATGCATGCTTCGGATGCTGTCTTATGACCAACATTTTACGCATGAGCGACTTGGTTAGATAGAATGGTTAAAGTCCATTCCTGCTTACTAACATGTTCCACATTAACCCTATTGGTATGATGCATTTTGGGATGGGTATGATGCAATTTGGAATGACAGCTGCATTGAATGCTTTGGATGCAGTCTGTGAACTGCATTTTATGCATGAATGAATCTGTTAAACAGAATGATGATTATTCATTCCTGTGTTTACTGTTTAACAGCTGACAGGTGAGCTTAGCAGGCTGTAGCAGATTTCTATGTTTTTGTCTGATCGGAAAGAAATGAGCAATCTATGTAAATGACCTTCCATACATATACCTTATTCTTGTAACGTTTGCTTGAATTTGCTTCAGTGGTGTCAGAGGGGTTGATGAAAATGTTTTTCTATAGGGTCCAATATTAAATATAAGTTTTGCGCTGGGAACCATGTCTTCAGTCTGATCGGAAAGAAAGGAGTAATCTTTGTAAAGATCCTCCCATACATCATTCCTGTAAAGTTGTGTTGAATTTGCCTAAGTGGTTTCAGAGGACTTGATGAAAATGATGTTTTTCCTATAGGGTCCAATGTAAAAAAAAAGTTCCGCGCTGGCGGCGAAGTTTATTATTAGGATTGGAACGAAATGAGCAATTTCTGTAAAGGACCCTCCATACATCATTCTTGTAAAGTATGCTTTAGCGGTTTCAGAGGAGACTTTCAAAATGTGAAAAGTAAACGGACGACAGACTACGGATGCCAAGTCAGTAAGGTGAGCCTTTAATGTACCAAAAGTAATTTTTTTCTCTCCACAAATTAATAACTGCATTATGAAACAAGTTTGCAAAATCGGTTAAAATACCAAGGGAACTTAACACCAGAGGCTCAGATACTAAGCCTGTTCGCTCACCTGACAAAATGCTTCTATGCCATGCATGACCAAAAAAGATGTATTTTACCAATGAGGTCTAATGTTAAGATACGTTCTCATTATTGTCTGATCCTTTTGAAATGAGTAATCTTTGCAAAGGACCTTCAATATATCATTCCAATACAGTTTAGTTAAATTTGTTTAGTTTCAGAGAAGATAATGAAACGTATGGATTTCAGATACCGGGCTGCGACGTTAAACTATGTTCTGCACTGGATGCCATGTTTTTGTCGGATCGAAATGAAATGGGTAAATTTTGTAAAGTATCTTCTGTACATCATTCCTGTAAAGTTTGGTTGATTTTGCTCCAGCAGTTTCAGAGGAGAAGATTAAAATGTGCCTTTTCCAATAGGGTCCAATGTTAAACCTAAGTTACGCGCTGTCGGCCATGTTTTTTTGTTGGATTGAAATCAGTTATTTTTGTAAAGGACCTTAAGTACATAATTCCTGTACAGTTTAGTTGAATTTGCTTCAGTCCTTTGATTTAAACATATTTATTTTGTCAAATAAACAAATGGGATTAGACACAAGTTTTACCAACTTATGAAGTCTTCTCCCTCATACATAAATATAAAACATAACATATTACGAGAACATGCGTACATAGGATTAAAATTAATCTGCATTTGTTAGAAGAAAATACAAATAATATTTGACACAATTAGAGAACACAAAAATAGGGAAAAATGCATCGGTGTGATGAGTGTGGGTGTAGAACGTTTTTCTATATTAAATATTAAACAACTAGGAATCGTTGGGAATTCTTAATGTATGTATATACATGTCTAAATATATCAACATTTTGCTCGTAAGAGAGGGAAAAATGTCCGCTTGTCAACAATTTGGTATCAAAATTGATATCTAAAGGAATCCAATTTAAATCAGTTAGAAGCTTACGACGGGTTTCTACATATCTGTTACCAGACTTGGGGCCAATTACATTGCAATGTAATGCATTATATTACAATTACATTTGAATATTTAGCATTATATTACAATTACAATTACTTCAATTTTTGAAAGTAATGCATTATATTACAATTACTTTACAAAAGTAATGCATTAAATTACACATTACATTTTTCAAATTTTATCAAGAAAAGAAACGGTTAATCATGCATTTGCAATTTATTTACAGAATACTGTGAACATGTTTATGTAGCCGGAAAAAGACCAAATTCAATCAACTTTTTAAAACTATCAATTTCTCTTGAAAATGATGCAGATTCTTTAAAAAATTGCAAGTGAAAAGATCCATCCACCTAGATGAAATTTCTTGTATTTAATTGCATGTATATGAGATTTATATGTAATTTATATACTTTATTATCTCTTTAGTATGTATATGTATATGTAGTTTATATTTTTCTCCCATTTTCACAATTTTTATTGGACAATTTTGAAATTTACAGTAATCTTTAGCCTTAAGGGTAGGGGGAGATAAATGGGATGTATTTCACCTTCACTGTGTTAAGTTCATGTGATCTTTTCAAAATTTATAGAATGAACTTTATATGTAGTTTTTGAGAAAAAAAAGTTCAGTTCAGCTGCCTATAAATATATATATTCATGATCGGTTTCTTATAACTGACACTTTAATTAACACCAATTAAAGCCATACATCCATTTGTCAAAGGAAGGGAATTGATTGAAATTTAAACTAATTAAGAGTTTTACATGTGACAATCACATATCTTTGAACTAATTATACTTTGATCACTAGAAGCTTGTGTTTGTTTTGTAAAATAGGGACTGCAAATTTTCAAAACTAGAATTGAAATTAAATGTTTTTCATCATAAAATTTCTGAATGAAAGAAAAATATTTTGTTTTATACATTTTGATAAGTTGCAAAACTGGCAGATAATTGAAATTTACATGGAGTTCCAATACATTTCACTAAAACAAATTTTTATACTATCTAAAAGCTTTACCCAAAGTTTCAAAATAGAAAAAAGTAATGCTATGTAATGCTTAAATTACAGACATTTTTGAAATGTAATGCATTATATTAGAATTACATGTAATGCTTAAAATTTAGCATGACAATTTACATGCATTACTTTGTAATAATGTAATGCATTACAGGGCATTACAATTACAATTTAGCATTACCCAATGCCTGTCTGTTACAATTAAAAAAGAAATGATGAACATCTTCACGAGGAGCGCCACAAGAACACGACGGACAGGCTATAATATTGACCTTAAACAAATCATAGTTCAAAAAGGACGAATTGTTACGAAGTTTGGTATAATTTGCTTCAGTGGTTTCAGAGGAAAAGATGAAAATATGATTTTCCCATAGGGTCCAATGTTGAATTATGTTCCGTGCTGGCGGCCATCTTTTTTTTCTCTGATCGAAACAAAATGAGCAATCTTTGTTAAAGACCTTAAGAACATCATTCCTGTAAAGGAACAGCTGTTACAGAGCAGAAGATGAAAATGTGATTTTTTTTCCTAGGGTC
This sequence comes from Modiolus philippinarum, assembly GCA_002080025.1. Lineage (NCBI taxonomy): Eukaryota > Metazoa > Mollusca > Bivalvia > Mytilida > Modiolidae > Modiolus > Modiolus philippinarum. The sequence goes on along the minus strand of MJUU01013931.1, from coordinate 119,261 downwards.
CAATGTTAAACCTAAGTTCTGCGCTGGCGGCCATGTATTTTATCGGATCGGAAAGAAATGAGCTATCTTTGTAAAGGACCTTGTAAAGTTTGCTTGAATTGCTTCAGCAGTTTCAGAGCAGAAGATACTGGCTGCCATGTTTTTTTATAAGATCTGGATGAAATGATCAATCTTTGTTAAGGACCTTTAGTACATATTTCCTGTAAAGTTTGGTTGAATTTACTTCAGTGATTTCAGAGGAGAAGACGAAAATGTGATTTTTCGCATAGGGTTCAATGTTAAACCCAAGTTCCACGCTGACAGTCATGTTTTTTGTCGGATCAGAACAAAATATGCAATCTTTGGAAAGGACACTTAGTACATCATTCCTGTAAAGTGGAAAATGCGATTTTCCCATAGGGTTCAATGTTAAACCATGTTCCGTGATGGCGGCCATTTTTTTTGTCGGATCGGTACAAAATGAGCAATCTTAGTTAAGGACCTTTAGTACAGTATTCCTGTAAAGTTTGGTTGAATTTGCTTCAGTGGTTTCAGAGCAGAAGATGAAAATGTGATTTGTCCCATAGGGTCAAATGTTAAACTTAAGTTCCGCGCTGGCGGCCATGTTTTTTATCGAATCAGATCGAAATGAGCAATTTTTGTAAAGAACCTTCCATACACCATTCCTGTAAAGTTCGGTTGAATTTGCTTCAGTGGTTTCAGAAGAGAAGATGAAAATAAGATTTTCCCATAGGGTCCAATGTTAAACCATGTTCCGTGCCGGCGGCCATGTTTTTCGTCGGATCGGAAGGAAATGAGCAACCGTTAAAGACCTTAAGTACATCATTCCTGTAAAGTTTTGTTAAATTTGCTTCAGCTGTTTCAGAGCAGAAGATGAAAATGTGATTTTTCCCATAGGGTTCAATGTTTAACCTCAGTTCTGCGCTGGCGGCCATGTTTTTTATCGGATCGGAACGAAATGAGCAATTTTTGTAAAGGATCTTCAATACATCATTCCTGTAAAGTTTGGTTGCTTCAGTGGTTTCAGAGGAGAAGATGAAAATATGAAAGTTTAAAGGACGGACGGACGACGGACGAGAGACGCCAAGTGATGGCAATAGCTCACACTGACCCTTTGGGTAATTTGGGTAAGGTGAGCTAACAAGTAGCTTTTTCTTTAGATATCTGTGCAAGCTATGGAAAAGTTAAACATTCATGAATTATCTAATTTTTTAAAATGTTGAAAAAACACAAATTGTAACAACAATGGTACATTGACAAATACGATAATAAGTGTTATCCATCCAAGACGAAGATGAAAGGATTAAAACAACTTTTTCTTTGTTATGTGCATTTTGTAGCATACTTTATATCTACTTAACTTAGGGAGTAACTTGATTTTTATGGGCGTGCTATGGTCAAATTTTTATTCATGGATTTTTGTCACGCGCAACTTCTTGCTTCTTTTTGTTCCAAGCCTGTCCTGAAACATTTCATATTTTTTAAATCAGTTGCACTCTACCTTGTTTTGCCAATATGGCGATCCTGGATTTTTTTAATCGTAAGGTACATTTGTACCATTCTGCCCTTTTTTATTCAGCTTTGACCATAGCCCCATTAAAAAATATGTTTGCTTCCTTATTGTTAATAATTTAACTTCCTTTTAAAGTCTGTTAATGTTGCTTCTTATTAAAATGGATTTCAAATCGAAGAAAATACTTAAAAGTAGATTTGTTAGGCAAAATGACAGTAATTCAAAAACGGATCTCCTGGAGTTGGCGATCACAATTCTGGAATACCAGAATTGTTAACAATTCTGGAATAAAAATTTATTCCAGAATTGTTATTTTTTTTTTTTTCAACAATTCTGGAACATTGCAATGTTCCAGAATTGTTGCAGTCTGAGTTTTGTTTTCAAATTGGGACAATAAATACAGCATACCAGCATTTAATTGAACACCCTTTTACTAATTATAGATATTGAACCCTTTGATCTTTAATAATGATATATTGAAGTTGTGTCATCTATGGTCTTTGATTACATATATGGAATAACAAAAGATTAATGAATTGATACCTATATGGTTTAAAGTAATTGAATGATAATTTATACTTTTTTTAAATTTCAATCTTTTAATTAAATTATATATTCAAATATATGTCATTTACCCATGGATTCAACAGACTTAGTTACAGCAGTTCTTGAGCCGATATTTATAGGGAAGGCGTTCCAGAATTTATGTGATGTTTGCCCTGTAAAAATGATGCACACGCCTGTTGATCTTGGTGGAGCTGATGTAGTTGTGGAGATTTACGAAAGCATGTTCAATCACTAGTCTAAGAACAACCATTGCAGACGACCCAGAAAGACAAATGGTTGTTTGGACTAGCAGACACTTTGCACAAGCCAGCTATATCATATCTAAAACTAGTAAACATCCACACTCTTGCTCATTGTTCAGAAAGCAGTTTTGCTAGGTACCATTATTTATTCCAACTAGTTGAACACCTACTTGAACATTCAGTCAGAACTGAACCTCAAGTATGGTTTTGTAAACCACAGTGTACATTTTGTCGATCCACTTGAAGGAGTCCACACGAAGACTATTGAGTCCTATATTGGTCTAAGGCAAAGTATTGGTTCAAAGAAATGAAAGGGCCTTTTCTCATTTATGGTCTTCCAAACGTTTAGATTTTATCTGCACTGATGAGACATAAGTTGTCGAAATGCGCATATGCAGAAAGTAAATTCACAGTGACTTCGGTATTTAGTTATTCGCTTCCAAGTTACCTAAAAGAGAGGATGTGGCGTGACTGCTTGGCAGTACCAGAGATCAAGCTTTTGAAAACATAAAACAGAGCAATACAAGGTTTACTTTAGAGGAAGACTACTCTAAAACAAATGGCCCTTTCCAGGGTTATAAACATATCTAAAAAAGAATACCGGCTGTTGTTATGTTACTTCTTATAGTCTAATGACACGGTTGTTCATTTTTTTTTCAAAATAAATTGGGAGTAAAAAAATGCACTTAAAACATATCAATTAAATACAATATCAAATGAAATATTTTACCATTTTCAGTCAAATGTCTCAGATTAAATTTAATAATTAGTGTTTTCAAAATTTTAATAATAATACTATAACATTTCAATTCTGAAACAACAATCCTAGCTTGTATGAATTGTTCAATTAATTAGCATTATTGAAAATTTAACAATTCTGGAACAGCAATTCTTGAATAAATTTTTGTTCCAGAATTGTTAACAATTCTGGTATTCCAGAATTGTGATCGCCAACTACAGGAGATCCCAAAAAACCTTTCTTTTGATAAGCACTTGTAAAGAAACAAAATAAACTAAAGGCTCCCATGAATCTGTGTACCTCATCTGGTTTTATGGAAAGATTTTTTAGAATTCAACTAAAATTGTCGCAAATAGTTTTTGAAATATGCTATATAACAAATAACTCGTGTAAAATGTGATATTAAAAGACAAATTGCTCATGTAAATATTCTTCAAGCAACATCGAATTTGGATAAAAAATGTTGATATGACATTTTGTTTTTGCAATTTGAACTTAAAATATATCTTGATTTGTTATGAAATACAAGAAAAAACATATAAAATTTAGAATACTTAATGATATGAGGGCAAGCACTTATAGAAAGATTTGCCATACATCTTTTAAAAATCAGGAAAGTTTAGCTGCATTCCTGGCATTACTGACACCATGGATAAAATAAATGAGAATCAGACCTGCCTTAACTTATTTTTAGGATCATCTAAGGACTATCGTGCTTAGTTTGGTAATGAAAGTCCAGAGTAGGCATTTGAATGGTTTCTGATAGGGCCCATAATTTTATTATGATCCAGCTGATAAACATCTCTTTTAAGGTCGCCTGGCCTAAAAGGCCATGCGAGCTTTTGTCATCATTTTGTGTCCGTCGTCCGTACGCTTACAATTTCAAAAAATCTTCACCTATGAAATTGCTGTTCAAATATGTAACCAAGCTTTGCCTGAATCAAAATAAGGGTTGCAGTTTCAAAATCGCGCTCGATTGAAGACCAAACAACGTGATTACTGTTATAAAAATCAAACATATTGGCAAATTGCATTTTGTTGCAAATAATTCAAAAACTGCTATAGAAACAAAAAATCTGACGAAGTGAAATTCAACATGGGAAGATCAACAAGAACTTTAATGTAAGAGGAAATCCAAAAACCCGTCTTGGAGTTATTGCCCTTGCTCCATAAAATTTTCAATCATCGATCATCAAACAAATATGTGATATAAGAACTGATCATAAATCCAAGATGGTCCCAAATGCAGATCTTAGTTTAACACTGGACCAAATTGTTAATCGTTAATTGCTTATTCTTGAAAACCTTTTCTTCATGTTGATATTAACAAGGTAAGGAAACATGATGGTCATCTATCGGATTTTATATATTTGTACCGATCAGAAATAGGAGTCTATGGAAAAATATTGTAAATTGCTTTTTCTCGAAAAAATCATTTCATTCACTCAATTGATATTAACTATGCCTTTTTACAGAAATCTACCAGATGAATGATTTTGCTATCAATCATGAACTAAAATGACTGTCACCTCGGATTAACCATTTAACGCTGTGGAAAAACTTATTAGACCAATAGCCATCAGGTGAGCGTTGCAGACTCATGTCAGCCTCTGTTATTTTTCCTTTTTGGTTTCTACTAGTAACTTGCAAACGATACAGTATGCAGTCTGTAAACTTAGTACAAATGTTGTTTGCAACAAAATCAGATCAGGTTCTTTTTTTTTGTACTGGCTTCCAAGTGGTTTGAAGTTATGCCTGTTAGTTTTCAGATGTTGACGTAGTTTGATACAAAGTACGTATTATACTTTATGCAGAGGCACCAAATACATTTTCAAAATATGAAAAATATTATGATCATGCTTGGTGCATGACTTCATCTGATTAAATTTTTCCGGAAAAATAATTTTTTCTCAAAAATATTAAATGAAATATAGATAAAAATATAAATATTTTATAAAAACTAATATAACCTTTTTAGCTCACCTGGCTATGCCAGGGTGAGCTTTTGCCATCACTTGGTGTCAGTCGTCCGTCCGTCCGTCGTAAACTTTTTTTCAAAAAATCTTCTCCTCTGAAACCACTAGGCCAATTTAATCCAAACTTTGCCTGGGTCTTCACCAGGGTATGTAGTTTAAAAAATGTGTTCGGTTAGTTCGAGGACCAAACAACATGGCTGCTGTTACTAAAAATAGAACATAGGGGTAAATTGCTGTTTTTGGCAAATAACTCAAAAACCGTTGCAGATATCAAAAATCTGACATGGAGGTAAAATTGGTCAGAATAACGAGATCTATCTGCCCTGCAATTTTGAACAAAATCGGAAAACACGTCTCAGAGTTACAGCCCTTTTTCCGTAAAATTTTCAAAATTTATGCATTTTTATCTTTTATTTCAAAAACTGTAACAGATAGAGGTGAAGTGTAAATTGCAAAAATGTTTAGCATATCAAGGTCTACATACTCTGAAATTTTGAAGAAAATCCAACTGCCTGTGTTGTAGTTATTGACTCTTTTCACCAAAAAAATTTTTTTTTCAATGCCATATGCCATATGAGTTATTTCCCTTTAAATTCTGTGTTCAAATCTTCTTTATTTTACTTTTCTCTTTTAAGTTTAAGAGAAATTCCCTGTTATCACTTTATTAAAAATAATTATTTGTTCCATAATCAAGAGCAAAAAAGTGTTTTTATACAAACTTTTACATGTTTTTGCAAAAATACTTTCATAAACTATACTTATTTCACAAATTAATAATAATTGTATATAGTTGTATATTGTATCATGATGTAAAGTCTGCTTGCCAACCATGCAAATGTCTCTTCCAGATAAATATTGAAATGGTATCTGAGCTTTTATGCCTGCATAACTATGTATCTGACCTGCATGGCTATGCCATGGTGATATTCTTGCCATTACTGTGTCAGTGGTCCATCTCTCGTAAACTTTTCATTCAAACATCTTCTTCTCTTCTCTGAAACAGCTTGGGCCAAATGGAACCAAACTTGGGCACAATGGTCCTTAGGTGGTCCCTTTTAAAACAAAATGTCTGGCAAGTCCGTATCATATCCAAGATGGCTGCCAGCAGGGAACGTGGTTTAACATTGGACCCTATGGGAAAGCATTCAAAGATCTTCTCTGAAACCACTGCGTCAATTGGAACCAAACTTGGTCACAATAGTCCTTCGGTGGTCCCCTTTAAAAATTTTGTCCAGCAAGTCTGCACGTCATCCAAGATGGCCGCCAGCGGGGAACTTTGTCCAAAATTGGACAATCTTGCAAAAATCTTCTCCTCTGAAAATACTGGGCCAATTGGAACCAAACTTAGTCACTTACGTGGCCCCTTTAAAAATATGTGTTCAGCAAGTCCCCATCATATCCTAGATGGCCGCCAGCAAGGAACATGTTTTTAACATTGGACCCCATAGGGAAACATATTCAAAGATCTTCTCCTCTGAAAGTACATGGCCAATTGGAATCATACTTAGTCACAATGGCCCTTACTTGGTCCCCTTCATAAAATGTGTCTGGCATGTCCGCATAGCATCCAAGATGGCAGTCAGCAGGGAACATTGTTTAACCTTGGACCCCATGGGAAATCATTTAAAGATCTCCTCTGAAAATACTATGCCAATTGGAACCAAAGTGAGGCATAATGATCCCAACATGGTCTTCAAGAAAAGTGACAGTTGGTCTACGCCCCATCAAAAATAGCTGCCTGTGGGGAACATAGTTTAATTTGGGATCATATAACATCAGCAAACTTTAAAAATGAGACCCTTAAACAGTCAATAAACAAATTTGAAAATGAGAACCTTAAACGTTGTGATAATTTTGACTTATTGTGTCAGCCATGACCCAGGTGAGCGATACAGGCTCTTGAGAGCCTCTTGTTTTAATTCTAACCCTTATATACTGAGGCTTCATCCATTGTATTGCACTCAACTGATGTCCTTGATACGGGTTTGACCTCCTCTTTCAACATTTGTGGTAATGAGCAAGTTTTCTGACTATTTTATGATAATGGCTTTCCATATTATTCCATATCATGCTGCTGGTGAGAGGTTACTTTTTGAAACATGTATAGAGCATAACAAAATTTACTGTTTAAGATGCAACTTGGGTATTTTTGTATAAAGATAATGATAAAACAGAGAATTTGAAAATTATTTCCAGAAAGTGAAGGCACAAATGTTATGACTCTTGATCATGATCGATAATGCAATATAAAACATCAGACTTTATAACTCCTTATAATTTCAGTAACATAAAACAATCCTTATAATAATTATAAATATTAAGATATAATCTTCAATAATTATCTAAAATAAGTATATAATGTTTAATAATTGCTGTCCGAATATTTAGAAGTACAAATAGCTGAGTTTCATGTTAAAAGGTTCAAATAATAATAATAAAGCACTAGTTCTCAAAGCAACACTTTTCATCATCCCAATCACATAGACAAAAACAACAAAAACAACAAAAAAAAACAAAAAAAAACACACTTCATTCAAACCTATCATATTTTCGAAGGTGTGCTTTAGCTACCACGGTTTAAAAGTGGAGTAAAATTTCTTTTTTGCTATTGTTAATCCTCCTCGAAAAACATGTCTGTAATGCAAGCATTATCTATGAGTAAATTTTTGCTGAATTTGTTCATGAATGGCATTCTAGATAACATCATTCAGTACTTTAAAATACAAATAATATACATTTTGTTAATATGAATATATATTGTATTACTTTAAATATACATGTAATCATAGAAGTACAAATCATTGAGGCTTATATGTAAATATGTTCAAATAAAATAATTTAATTTTAAGTTTTAATTTCTGTGAAAAACATATTTTTCATCGCCCCCCCCCCCAAATAATAAAAAAAAAACAAAGAACAAAAAATAAGAACAAAAAACGAACCAAAACAAAAAACAAAAAAAACAAGCAAAAAAAAAAACTCCTGATATCTTACTCATGTGTACTTAAACTTCCATGATTTAAAAAAATGCAAATAAAGGTTACTGTAGATTTAGTTCCTGCGCAGGGATTGCCATTTCGACGACTTATGTGTCTTCGTCCAGATAACATATAAACATTTTGAACGCCATAAACCGAAAGATGTATAAAAGCTGATAGAGAACAAAGTACCAAAAAGGATGTAAATGGAAACGTAAAATTGGCAAAGGACAGAGCTTTGCAAATGGGAGATATAATTTGAAAAAAAATCTTATAACTTCCTTCACATAGAACAATGCTTAAAAAGTAATATAGTATAAACACAAATATAATGATAACAAGATGTGTTTGTGAAAAATACAAAAAATACCGAAGTTGCAAATCTCCATATGCCCCCAGATTCTACAGTAAAATATATGACAATACCGTATTTTACCCCTTTTTGACCCCTATGACCTTGACCTTTGACCTAATTTTTCTGCAAATTTATGTTCCTCTTGACAAGACCTATACACTTGCCAAGTATTAAAAGTCCATCTTACATAGTTCAAAAGTTGTTTATTAAAATAAAAACACCCAATTTAACCCCTTTATTCTGAAATAGATGAAGCATCTTTGGGCCTCTTGTTTATTGAAATGGTTTTAATTGTTAAAAGTATCTGTTTAAACATGCTATAAGAAACTTACAGAAAAATACTTCATCAAGATCCGACAAAAAAATTGAAAAAATCAATTTTTCCATTTGTCTCCTTTGGGCCTCTTGTTTCGCAAAAACAGTAAATGCTACCTCAAATCTGTCGACATATTTCAGTTGCGCAATTTTATTATCAATAACATAAAACAAATCCCGTCTCAATACAATAAATAATAAGGTTTCTACAGTCCAATATGTGAAAACAGCCAATGTCACCCCTTTTTAACCTCTGTGACCTTGACCTTTGACCTGACCTAATTTTTTTTGCATATTCATGTTCCTGTTGACTAGACCTATACACTTGCCAAATATCAAAAGTCTACCTTATATAGTTCAAAAGTTATAGCCAAGGTTAAAGTTTCGGACGCACAGACAAACAGACAGACAGGACAAAAACAATATGCCCCCCGATTCTCGATCTGGGGGCATAAAAATATACATTATATTATATCTTATATAAGCATGGATGTATAATAATTAGCTTTTTTGAATATATTCAGAAGTACAAATAAGTAAGGTTCAAATATTTGTAAAAAAAAACAGAATTTCTCGGAGCAACATTTTTAATCATTAATCACAATAAAAAAATAAAAAAAATATATATAAATAAAAAATACTCAAACTTCCCATATTTTTCCGATTTGTACTTTCATTTCCTTGTTGTAATCCTTTCATGAAATGAACAGCTGCGCAAAGAGTACATGATACGCCCGTCCCCACTTTAAAGCAAAATGATTAAATGATTCTTGAAATTAAAAACTCCATCTGATCAAACTTGACAATATAGGCAAGCTAAGTTTCATGAAAAGTGATCAAAGCATTCTCTAGTACAGATAATGCTTGTGGACGAAATTGCAATTTCATGCTTTTTGGAAATAATCAAAGTCCCATAACTCTAGAACGAAAAATCCCTCAACAAAATAAATTATCAAATAATCCTGCAAAGTTTCAATAAAAATAACCATATATAGCGTTCTCTAGTTAGAGTACGACATGTGGACAGAAATTGCAATTTCATGCTTTTTTTAAATAATCAAAATCCCAAAACCCTGGAACGAAATATCCATCAACGAAATAAAGTCATAGGGAGCTTTCTTCCATCATACCCAACAATTCTGCAAAGTTTCAAGAAAAATTATCAAAGCATTCTCTAGTTAGAGTACGACATGTGAACCGAAATTGCAACTTCATGTTGTTTTTTAATAATCAAAGTCCCATAACTTTGGAACGAAAAATCCATCAACAATACAAAATGATAGGGAGCCTTCTTCCATCATACCAAACAATCCTGCAAAGTTTCAGGAAAAATTAGCGAAGCATCCTCTAGTAAGGGTACGACATATGGACGGAAATTGCAATTCCATGCGTTTTTAAAATAATCGAAGTCCCATAACTCTGAAACGAAAAATCCACCAACAAAATAAAACAAAAGGGAGCATTTTTCCGTCATACCCAACAATCCTGCAAAGTTTCAAGAAAAATGATCAAAGCGTTCTCTAGTTAGAGTACGACATGTTGACGGATGGACGGACGGACAGACGGACGGACGGACACCGGTATACCGGTATACCATAATAGACGGGCGTATAAAAAGGTCTTTTGAACAGCCTGTAAAACGAACATTATATGCCAATAGATTTTTGTCGTATGATGACGTGAAAAGCATTCTAGATACCATCTTACAATACTAAAATATACAAATCATATAAATAAAAATCTAAAACTATAAATATTATATGTAAAACGAATGAAGAATGCCAATTTCTTGCAATTATATATTAAAACAGTATAAAGTACGGTTCAATACACATACTTATTTTTCCTACCGGTTTCAACGTTCAACGTTTCTTCAGGGAAATGTCGTTAATAAACCGATCTTTCACTTTTTTGTTGTATCATTGAAAATTTGTGAAAGGGAAAAATATGAAATAAGGACTTTTGTCCCTAGCATAATTTCTTATATGTACTCTAAGGGGATAATTGCGTATTCACATTGCCTTATTTGCTGTCGATGTACGGTTACTCTTTTCCGAAGTCTGTTGGTTTGTCCAATGTAATTTTCTTTGCATCCGTAACAGGTTATGACATATATAACATTATTACAAGAACAGTCCATATCATATTTTACAGTAAACTTCATATTATTTTTAAAATTAAAAATGCTGCCTTCTTGAATATTTTCACAAGTACCCCAATTCGGTCTTTTACATTTATTTACTTTTAATTTCTTTCGTACCGTTTTTTTGTCATACTTTGTTTTGGTAAGAATTTTCTTTAAGTTTTCACTTTGTCGTTTACTTTTTATTATTTTGCTTTGCAGTAGAAGTTTGTCCATCCGTTGGTCTGTTTTTAAAATTGGTATGTTATTGAAACATGTGAAAAGTATCGTGAAGACCTCTGGATTTTTGGGATTAAATGTTGACACAAAGGGTATAACATCATTGGTAATTGTTTCTCGTTGCTTATACATTATGTATCTCAATTCCTCTTTGCTTAATGATTTTGCTTTCTCTATTCCTAAATTCATTAAATTCTGTGGATAATTTCTATTGATTAAAACTGTTTTAATTCCTTGATATAGCTTTTCACTTTCGTTACTAAGGGTTTTAATAAAATATCGAAAAAGTGAGTCTATTTGTTTCACAGCAAGGTCCAGCTACAATTGGTCTGAGCTTCAGATCGGTCGACTCTTTTATTTCTACACATGACGACATATTATTTGTGCAAGCATCTCTTATTATTTTACTTTTATGCACTTTTGGGAGTGCATAAAAATCACCTTCGCGGCATACGAAATCGGTAATATAATCTCTCTCTTTCTTGGTAAGACCATGTCCATACTTTTTAATTTTGTCAAGTCTGAATGAATAGTTGATTGAAGGTTGAGAAAATTTCATAATAATTTCGGTCATCAAGTATTTTAAGAACAAGATCTCTGTAATTAGAAGAGTTCATAATGACAACTGCATTACTTTTGTCGGCCTTTTTAATAACAATAAATCAATGCTTTTCCATTGTATACTGTTGATATTATTTTTCTTTTTGACAGTTTCCAAATTATTCAACGAAATTTTAGTTATATATATTAATAAAATTGTGTAATGATTTACTTCTTCAGGGTTTCGGAGTAAAATCACTCTTATTTCTTACATTTGATTCACCTTCATACTCTTTGTCCAAAAAAATATTCAGCTAATCGTAATTTCCTACAGAAAGCATTTAACGTCTTCTTGTATTTCATCTGTATTTTGTTCCTGTGGTGTGAGTAAATTTAAGTCCCTTTTCCAATATTGATATTTCCGAATGCGAAAATTTTCTGTTTGATAAATTTAACATTGTTGGTTCGGGTTTATTGTTTGCTATGGTTGTTGTCGAAATGGTCGGCGCTGGCATAAAAACGATCTTGGGTTGCTGTTAAATTTTCAAGGGCTTCTTCGTTCCTATGATGGTTTTGCCAGTACAAAATTCTTTGTTATATGCTTCTTTAAATGGGATTTGTGGTCGACGTAATGGTCATATCTGTTTGGATATTGTCTTGGTCTATAATTGTTTTGTCTTTTGCGTTTTTCTGTGGTATTGTTTCGGTTGTATGATCAGTCTGTTGTTTTATTTTGCAGGGTTTTAATGAAAGGATTTTGATCGCCGATACTCTCTTTTATTTCATTTTTGTATTGATCAAACCATACGTTGCTTTTGGACTATATTATTTTCTGTCTAAAAACTAGGAAGTTACATCAAGAATTTTATGAAAACCTGCCAGGTGTCTAAATTTGACATAGAGAAGACATTCATGGAAAATGGGGGTCCGTGTGCAAAATTTTTAAAGCCATTAAACCGGAGAAAACCATAGGTATTCAAAAATGTGACGCTTTTTTCGTCTTCTAATAGATTATGAAAGTTTGTAAATGCTAATGGATTTAAAAGCATTGTTGACTACCATTAGTTCTTCCGTTTGATGGCTGAAAGAAAGTCCACTCGGTATATGTATTCCATCTTTCCCTTTCAGAATTATGCCACTTTGCATTCCGCCACTCGATATTCTATGAATGTTATGTGATTCACGTCCTGCTATATAAACATCTCTGAAGTTATCTACAGTAATACCATCAGACCAACGCAGATCACGACTGTTGTAAACAACACCCTTTTCGCCATCAGATCTTACTACGTAGACACTATTACCTCGACTGTCTGTACAATAAATATCACCATCTTTTGTCAAACAAATCTCAAACGGATTAAAGGTGGTCGTGACTTCATTCAGTACTTTGCCATTTATATCAATCTTAGTAAGAGTATATTCGTTACTCTTTACCCAAATCTTCTCATCTAAACAAGTTATTGCAGTACAAAATCTTCCAACTGTGATAAGTCTTCCAGGTTTCAGTGATTTAAGATCAATCTTCTGGATACCTGTAGTTCCAAGCGATACAAGTATTGTATTTTCATCATACAAAGCAACGTTTATAGGGTCATAATCCAGATCGATTATCTTTGTGCTTGATCCGTCACGATTACAAAGGAAAATCCTTTTCCTGTTCTTGTCACACAGACATAGTTTGTCGTCAGGAACAAAGCAACCTGCTCTTATTGAAACTTTGTTGCCAAGTGACGACGTTTCCAAAGACGTAACAAGTGATACCTGCCTCTCAGACCGCATAAATGACTGACCCTGACGATCAATTTTTAGGTCTGATGATGTACTTATAAGGGTGTGGGCTAGTGATAATGTACCAAATGAAGGAAGTATGTCATAAATATTGGATGACTTCATTGAAGGTTTGAAAGTAAATGTTGGAAATGCGACATCCGTTTTGAACTTTCGGATTTCAGTTTCTTCCTTATGCGTCTCAGCATCCAGCAATTTGATGGCATGAAACAAGTGCACATTTGACGCGTACTCTTTCAGTGATTTTATGTTATCCTTCCAAGTCGTAAGCATATCATGTCTTTGTTTGATATCGGAATTCCGCTTCATTATTTCGTCACTGCATTTGTTGAACTTGCCTTCTAACTCTGTATTAAAATCTTTTTCAAGTTTATTCAAATGCAAGATAAATTTTTGTTTGACATCAGCAACTAATTTTTTAATGTTTTTCTTCTGCTCTTCCAAATTTAAAAGTTCTTTGCTGTATTTACGCAAGATAGTTTCCATGATCCGTACTAAGTTATCCATCCTCTCCTCCAAGTCAGAAGCTACGGTACTCGTGTGAACACATTTCGCCGCATTTTCAGTTGAAAGAACCGACTTGCAGTTTTGATGAAATTTGAAGAGACAGGAAGCGCATATAAGTTGGTCATGCTCACAGCAGAATAGAATCTTTTTCTCATTATGATGGACCTCACATTGCATCGACGGCTTTAGTAATGATGAACTCAAAGTTGATACTTTTCCGACAGGAATAACTTTATGAGGAGGAGATAATTTCTTATGGAATTTAGAACAAGTTTTACATACCAGTTCAGCACATTCACAACACCAGCCTTCGCCAATATTGTTTTCATGGTCTCTAAGACAACCAGCACACAACTGATTTTCTGCCATGCTATAAAATATGAATTAAGTGTATTTCAGTACTTTAGTACTTTTTGACTTGTTGACGAAAAATGACTGTAGAGAAAATGAATAATTAATATAAATACGTGGTAAGATTAAGCAAATAGAACAACGCTTTGATTGTTGTTCTTCATCTTGAAGTCACTATGAGGCCTTCAACAAAGAGCAAACACTCTTACTTCACAATAAGTTCAAGACGGCCCCTTGCACCGGTTTAAGCGGAATTCACTTGCTGAATGTCGAACAAGTTTATATGTGTAGAGAAGATGACGCTTATGCTAAAAAAAGGATCTACGAAAGTTGAGATCAGATACACTGACGAGAAACTACTACAAACAGAACAACAGAAATGCATCTCTCGTTAATATTGAGGTATGAATGTTATTTTTGGATTGTTGGACCATAGATGAAAATTATTAAAAGTTATTTCCAGTGAAATAAAATCAAAGTATATTTTATTCTTACATTTGTCGATTGTTGAAGGTGATACCATAAATGCACATGTAATGCACAAATCGGTATAAAATTTCAATATTGTGTATGTCTTTCAAAGTCGATCCCCCAACAGATCACTCTTTGATGGTGACCAAAAATTGCATACACATTAACTTTATCTATACAGGTGCATTTTTTATGAGTACCCTATATTACATATCGGCGAAATAAACTTTCAAACATTATCTATTTTTATTCCCTATGCATTCTTGATTGGCCATCTATGAATCTTCTTGTCGGGAAAAGGATGACGGCAGTTGTAAGGGTAACAGCACTTTGCCAGTTAATTTAATGTTTGTTGACAACCCCTCATCCATGAACAAAAGAGAAGATACATGGATGTAGCGTTGCTCGACATTTAGAAATGAATTTCGCTCAAATCGGTGCTAGGGTCGTCTTGAAATTACTATGAGGTATGAGCATAGTTCATAATTGATGGCCTTATGTTGACTTCAAGTTAAAGAACATCAATAAAAGCGTTTTCCAGTGCTTGGTTTATCGTGTATATGCAGAAACTTTGTCTAATGTGCATTTACTCCATATTCTTTTATCGTAAATTTGGGAAGGTCTCTTTTATTAATCAACAAAAAAAAAGAATTACACGGGCAGAGAATCAGCGTAATGACTGTTTAACAGTGGAACGTATTCGCAAATTAAATGCATATAATAGAAGCATAGTTGATGTCGATGTACAAACGGAGTATATTGCGTGAAATTTAATACACTGGAAATGATCACATAAAATGAGTTCAGTACACATGACATTATAAAGACAAGTATAGGATGAAGTACAAAGGTAACAATAGAATGGTCCGGTATCGACTGTTACACATATAATTTTTTTTGCCAATTCGTCCATTCTTCCGTAACAGAGTAAAAGTCCATATATCTTCTGAACTTAAAAGCGTGGATGAATGAGCTTTGGTCCACAGATACGTCTTTGATAGATATTGATGTTGGTATACAATTTGGGTAACTTTAACCTACTTTTCATGCATGTATGACGCAGGTTGGAGTTTTTGTTCAGATCTGAGATACTAGATCAGATATAGGTATAATATTTTGTCAATTGATGCTTCTTAGATACCTACGAGGTCCCTGATAAAAGAAACGGGTAACTATGACCTACATTTCATGCATCGGTAACTCAGGGTAAAGTTTGCGTTAAATTCCATACCTGAGATACTAGAGCAAGTAGATGATTAATATTTTGTCAGTGGATGCGTCATGGGTAGTCACAAAGGTTCGGGATGAAAATAAGGTTACTTTAAAATACATTTCATGCGTGAGTGACTAAGATTAAAGTTTACTTAAAGTTCGGATCCGAGATACTAGAACAGGTATAGGAATAATAATAAATGATGCGTCTAAATTTTGTGCGTAAGTCACTCAGGTTTGTCTTAAAATACCAATAAGCATCTTCAGGGATAGCTTCAGCTGCTGAATATAAGTAGTGTGAAACCGACTTTTAATTGAATAAAAAAACAAACTGGCTACAGGATTAGCTGTTCTTTCCTACTGCTCCCTTCTCTCGCCAATAACATTTTTTTTTCGTCAAGAATTTTAAAGGTATATAGATGTAAAATTATTAAAGTAGGTGGTCTCCATAACGAAATCGGTAAAGTCGCTGAATCAAATCTTATGATAAATCACACACACACACACACACACACACACACACACACACACACAGAGAGAGAGAGAGAGATATCCCTATAGGTATCCCCAATGTCTGCATGAAAATATCCTCCAAATTTGATATTTATATATATTGTCAATTAGAAATTTCAGCACTCCGATGTCCTCTTCCCCTTTACACTTTTGTAGAAATCACAGTGATTCTTATCAAAATAAACTCTATCTTTACCTAGCACCAGATTTATTTTAGGAAAGACTGATATGTTGAATTTTATTGAATCTTATAATGTAAATGAGTGGTTTAGAGTGTAGAAAAAACAATTGTTGTAGTAGTTTAGTAAAAGTAAAGGTATGTTAAATTAAAGTGTTTCATAAGAAAAGAGCTTGTCAAGAGGCCTGAGTGCGCTTTGCGAAGGTATTTTTACCACCCATTTTCTATCGAAGCATTTTACTTCAATTAATTACTCTGAAACATACTTCAACTGGCTGAAAAACTTAGACTAGAGGCTCACATGAGCCTGTATCGCTCACCTGGTGACTGGTTTTATTCATTGTCACCAAAAGACAACCCATTCATACTATAAATCAGTTCACCAGATGTTACATTTTCATTCTTGGATGAGGTACAAACTACAAATCACAAACTTTGGAAGGGATCACCCAAACACAATTGTAACCAAGTTTGGTTCCAATTGGCTCAGTATGTTCAGAGGAGAAGACATTTGAATGCATTTCCTGTAGAGTCCCAATGTTAAACTGTGCTCCACGCTGGCGGCCATCTGAATGTAAAAATCACAAACTTTAAAGGGGACCACCCAAGGACTATTGTGACCAAGTTTGGTTCAATTTGGCTTGGTAGTTTCAGAGGATATGATCTTTGGATGCATTTCCCATAGGGTCCCTATGTTAAACTATGCTCCCTGCTGGCGGCCATCTTGAATGAGGTATGAACATAAAAATCACAAACTTTCTAAAGACTTTTGTAACCAAGTTTGGTTCCAATTGGCTCAGTGGGTTCAGAGGAGAAGACATTTGAATGCATTTTTCATAGGTTTCCTATGTTAAACTGTGCTCCACGCTGGCAGTCATCTTGGATGAGGTACAAACGTAAAAATCAAAAACTTTAAAGGGGACTACCCAAGGACTACTGTGACAAAATTTGGTCCCCATTGACTCAGTGGTTTCAGAGGAGAAGATCTTTGAATGCACTTCCCATAGGGTCTTATGTTAAACTATCTTCCCCCGCTGGCGGCCATCTCGGATGAGATGCGAACCTGCTGGACATATGTAGAAATTGTAGTTCTGGAAAACCTAAACACTTTTGCAATTCACATTTAACCTTAATCTCAAACAGTTTTTGAAATAAAAGTAAAAACGTTAAAAAATTGTGAAAATTCAAAGAAAAAGCGGCAATAACTCCTATGTGGGTTGTCAGATTTTCTTCAAAATTGCAGGACATGTAGATCTTACTATGCTGACCATATTTGTTATACAAACTTCACTTCTATTTTCTACCATTTTCAATATATAAGACTAAAAGTAACGAATAACTGAAAATTTTACGGAAAAGGGGCAATAACTCCAAGACGGGTAAACGGATATTCTCCAAAATTGCAGGGCAGGTAGATCTCATCATGCTGATCATTTTTAGCCGTCAGAATTTTGATATCTGTAATGGTTTTCGAGTAATTTGCAAAAAATGGCAATTTACCCCTGTTCTATTTTTAGTAACAGCGGCCATGTTGTTTGGTCTATGGACATAAAAATCACAAATTTGAAAGAGCATACCTTGGTGATGATTCAGGCCAAGTTTGGTTAGTATTAGCCCGGTATTTTTAGAGGAGAAGATCTTTGAATAAAAGTTAACGGACGGACGGACGGGCGGACGGACGACGGACGGACGACGGACGCCGAGTGATGGAAAAAGCTCATATGGCCTTTGACCAGGTGAGCAAAAAATACGAAAAAAATACAAAGATATATATGTCTTAAAATATTTACATATACTTGTAATCCCGCCATTAAAAGAGAATTTCTACACATGTTTATTTATCAGTTTATTAAGGCTAGTTAATAAATTAATTAGTTAATAAATGTATGTGTATTATACATATGAAAAGATTTTCTTTTACATTGATCCTGTGTCAGATATGTGTTTAGTTATACAGATTAGACTGTATTTTGAAAATTTCCCGAGTTATCGATCTGTTGTCACTTTAAATATATTTTCTTACATCTATTTGTCAACTTGCAATTGTAGCCGAGAGGTCTTATCGAAGTCGTTTGATCACCTTGATATTACAGAAAGGTAGTGTAGGTTCGTTCCTTTGACCGGGAAATTTTCCTGTATGAAATTAACTTCATTTAATATTTGGCTGAAACACAATAGAATGTCAAAGCTAGGCATTCAACATCTGAATGAATACGCATAAAAATTAATGAGGTAGAAGTAAAAAATTCGATGTAAAAATAATCAGGATTATAAAATAACTTGATGTAAATAAGCCGTTGAAGTAGAATCAAAGGAAAGAAAAAAGAGAGATGCAAGCGTTCAAGCCATTCACAAGAATAAAAGTGTCTTGAATAACAAAAGAAATGTTCATAACAGGTCTTTAAGTTCAGTTGAAAATTGATGTTTAAATAAAGCTTTAAGTTTTTGAGAATCCACATGTGACTGACCACACTTGTTGAGTTAACTTTTTCACAATGTATCTAAGCATTTTTGCTTGTGTAAAATAATAAAGGGGGATAAGCAGTGCATTTAGTATACCATCAATGTAACTCTATTCGTAAAAATCTTTGGAAACATTTCAGAATCTTTTTCGCTGAATCTAAATAGCCAATCGCACTGAAAAAAATGTTTTGCAACAAATAGGAAAAATGAAAGGATATGCAACAAGTCTTCACTCCATCCAAGAGGACAGTGAGAGGAGAACACAGCTTAACACTGGGTTCTGTGGATCCTATTGAAATCAAACTTTCAAAGGTTTTCTGACCTAGCTCTGCAACAATGGTATCTGGATGGTTTTGTTTTAGTTCCATGAAAAAACAGTCACCAAGTATATGTAATAACGTTTCAGATTGGAATCTCAGGGAACAGATTAAAACAACTCTAAAACCCTAAGTATGCAAATATCTAAGGCTAAGTTTCCCAATATCCCTGAAATTGTGGTCGCAGCTTCTTGGTGGCTACCATAAAGTTCTGTAAATGCATGTTTGAGTTCTATCTGCATGCACTGAAGCGAAACTGGAAATTGTCAGATATAAATCTTAATTTGCAGAAGTAGTATTGCATCTAAGTCATAAAGGTTCTCTGAAAATTACATAAAATTCCATTCATTAGTTTAGGAGGAGACGTAGATACCCCATTCACCTACATTTTTGCATGGAAGGCTCGTGTTTACCTTTGCGTTAAAGTCCAGATCTGTGATACTAAAGCTAGAAGATAAATAATATTATGCCAATGGATGCGTTTGGATAGTCTCGAGGTTCCTGAGAAAAATTAGGTAATTTTGACCTGTATTTCATGAATGAGTAACTCACCTTACAGTTTGTTTAAGTCAAGCTACCAGATATGAGAGCTAGTAAAAGAATATTGTCAGTAGATGCTTCTTGGATAGTAACAAGGTTCCAAATAAACTTTAGACCTTGGTTTACAATAGCAATACTCTATGCTGAGTGAATTCATCTTCAGAGATAATTTCAGCTGTTAACTGTTTTGTAGTATGAAACAAACTACCGGTAATTGAACAGAATATAAACTGGCGAGCGAAATAGCAGGTGTTTGCGACTGCTCTCTTCTAGTGTTATATTTGCTTCAATACTTTGAAAGCGGACGATGAAAGTGATGTTTTACATACAGTCCAATATTAAACTATGTTCTGAACTAGCGACCACGTTTTTTTGTCGGATGGGTGGGTACGAAATGAACAATTTTTAGTAAAGAACCTTAACGACATCATTCCTCTTGAGTTAGGTTGCATTTATTTAAGAGATCACCAAAAGGATTTGCCACAAGGTTCAGTGCTAAAATATCTTATGCCCTGGATCTCATGTTTTTGTCCGATTCTCCGAGTTGAGCAATCTTTGTAAAAGCCTTTCATATATCAATTCATGCCTTTTCATTTTAGTAATTTGTTCTCCATCAGGTTTTACACATATTTTGGTTTATGGATTTCCTAACGATTTGATTTTATCTGCACTGAAGAGACATAAGTTGTCGAAATTCGCATATACAGAAACTAAAATCACGGTAACTTAGGTACTTTGTTATTCAGTACAGTTTACTTAAAAATTGCTTTAGCACATTCTGAGCAGATGATAAAAAATGACGGTTTTTTTCATAGTGCACTTACTATGTTAACTATGTTTTGCTCTAGCGGATATATTATTTGTTTAATCGGAACAAAATGAGCAATTTATATTAAAGACCTTCCATACATCATTTCTGGTGTCGTGTGATAAAAATTCTTGAACGTTTTATCAAATTCCATTCATTGGTTCCGGGAAAAACGGTACCAGTTCCCTCCTGCTTTTTGATAATGAATGACAAACAGAGCCCCTAAATATTTGTCTGATCAAGGGACAAAATAGAAGATGCAATACGGAATCGTGAGATTAAGTTACTAGTATCTGAAAATTAAATCAGTTTCATGCAGTGCATTAGGAAGAGATGCTGATGCAAAACAAGTAACCCACCCCCACCCCCAACGGTGAATGGCAAATTCATGTTTTGCTTTGGGAAAGCACACATATTTGTCAGATGAAAATCTAAAAACAAGAAACGCTGTGAGCACATCTCTGCTTATATGTGAATGGAAAAATCCATATTTTGATAGGTAAAATCCCAGAATTGGTCAGATCAAAGTCTAAAATGTGAGGTGCTCAATTGCATTAAGCAATGAATATTCTCAAAGAGTTTTATCAGATTCCATTCTTTGGTTAGGAAGAGTTGCGTATGATTTATCAGTATCCCCCATGACAATGCATGGCAAATCCAGGTTTGGCTATGGTATACCCCTTAAGTTGTCAGCTCAAACCTACGATAAATGGTGCACTTTGGCAATTTTAATCCAATTAAGACGAATGTCGTTTCCATACCAGTACCACTGCCCAATGAGAATAAATGGCAAAGTTCACGTTTGACTATTGAAACCCTAAAAATGGTCTGATCAAAATTCAAAATAGGAGGTGCACTGGGGCATCATATAAAGACTACCTAAAAGTTTCATAAAATTTCATTTCTTCATATTAGTTTTGGATATTAAGACTTTATGAACAGACCGACAGACAAACGGACAGCGCAACGAACACAATAGATCATGTTTTTTCCAAAAGCGGAGATATAACAATAGATGCAGTACGATATCCCATTGTAAACATTCTGAAATTCCTTCAAATTTAGTGTACGAGTTGCTGATGACATACCAGCAAATGTTATGTCTGGCTATGAGAAACCCCTAAAATTGTTCAGATCAAATTCTAAAATAGGAGATCCACAATCGCATCATGTGATAAATATTCTATTAAAATTCATCAAAATTCCCATCAGTGCAAGTGAATTAGGTGTTTAGTTTAAACTTATTTTATTTGTAAATATAACAAAATGGATGAGACATATGTAAAACATACTTATGAAGTCTTCTCCAGTTTGCAATTATTAACAATATTATGACATGCTAATTAAATAATCAATCATATTACAATATAATATTCAAGCTTTATCGAATAAAGTAAGCACATTTAAAACAAAAGAAAAGAAAAGAAACGTGTGTGATGCGTGTGTGGATAGTTCTATGTTTAAACAATAAGGAAAATTAGGATTTAAAGACGTTGTTTAATCTACAATTAACGTAAGAATGTCGCTAAGTACAAGGATAAGATCAAAGTCCTTGCTGCAGTAATCCTGTATCCAATTTATATCATTTCTCGATATCTCTCTTGTGTAATTAAAAGGACATTAAAGGAAATAATGATATGCAGACTCTTATTCATGGCCACATTGACATGAGGGATTTTGTATAATATTTAATTTATGGAGATCACCATTTAAAAAAGAAGCCATACATCACAAACGGGATAATATTATATTAAGGTAGATCGACACTAATACACGGCGCATTCAATTGGCGCATTTGCGAAACACAAGTCGGATGCGAAATTGACTGGATTTTCAAGCCGGAATATTCCTTATTTGGCCTTTTCATTGTGACGTCATAATAGATTGACATACACTTTCCTGCGAATTAGCTCCCTTTTACCAAAAATATTGTCTCTTTCGTAAACTATATAAATTTTTCTCTTAATCAAACGGCGATATATAGATTTTATCAGCTCAACTTATAGCTTAAATGTACACCTTTGAAATGTCAAAAAATTTAAAAAAATCTAATTGATGTTTATTTCATATGAAAGCAAAACAATAAGCATGTTCTCACAGTTCCCTATTTATTCTTTGTAAATATTGCTGAAAAATACTGAATTTGGCCCGATTTTCAAAGCTTGATTACAGGAAAAGGTGATCGGTGACATATCATTTTTATTTTATCTTTTGAACAAATGAGCTAAGAACTACAAAATATCTTAAAATAAAAAAATTCTGTCTGATATTTTTATTAGGCTCGAACTACCTTAAGTTTCCTAGGACCTGATGAAAAATATTTTGGTCCTGTTAATATAACATATCTACTTTTTAGATTGGTTTTAAATTTTGATTTACTGAATTAGGAGTTCAGGATGGTATACCAGTGCCCTTATATCTTATGACTGTGCTAGCAAAATTTACTTTTACCCCAAACTTTGTAAGATCAAAATCTAAAATAAGAAATGCACTATGGCATAACGTGATAAAGGTTCATTAAAAGTTTCATTGGTTAAGGGGGAGTTGCGGATGGCATACCAGTACCCTCATGCCCAAGACAATTCATTATAATGTACATTTTTGGCCTATAAGAAAACCCAAAATTGGTCATATCGAAATCTTAAATAGGAGGTACAATATGACAAATATTCTTTAAAAAGTTCAACAAATTCAATATTCTCTAAAGAAAAACTCATCAAAGTCACTGCATTGGTTAAAAAGGGGTTGCAGATGACACCTTTCTATAGCAATGGCATAGTTCATTTCTGGATATGCTTAACCAAAAAATTTAATCAGATCAAAGTCTAAACAAAAGTGCACTGCATCATATTAAGGTGATAAAAATTGTCTGAAAGTTTCATCAAAGAAGTCTGGCTATTCAGCCGCGAATGTTTTAATCATATTAGGCCAATTTTAGAAAAATGCTCAAACGTTATCGAAAATCATAAAGTGTATTAAAATTTGTATGTTATTTTGCAAAACAAATTCGTTTTACTTACAAAATTATAGAAAGGTACGCTAAAATTAAAGTATAGTACCTTATTAGGCCATGGGCTGAAATCACCTTCCTTGTACCCTCCCCACACTTTTTATGCGAATATAGACAAAAAGATTGACTATTTTAGGGTGAATTTGTTTGGCAGGGGTAAGATTTTCGGAATTCAGAGTCACATCGAACACTCCTTGTTTTTCTGAGAAATGTTTTCAGACAACTTATATTTCCCCTAGAACAATTAATTGACATATCTGCAGATGTATCCTCCAGATTTTGCATATAAAACGATTTACCAGTGAACTTTGGACAAATCTGAAATGTAAAATATGCCCATTTTTCATCAATTTTGAGCAAAATATTGATCTTAAGTCAACAAATAGCTGTTAAAATTCGAAATATAATTCATGCAGCATTGTCATATACAACCAAAATTTGCGTGTTCTGGTTATTTTTATGCGAACATAGACAAAAAATTGACAATTTTAGAGTAAATTTGTTGGGGCAGGGGTAATTTTTATGGATGTAGGAAGCTTATATTACTTCAAAATTTCTATAATGTGTACTAATTTTAAAGAAGATATTACTTGCTTTCATTCTATACCCATTTTTCATGAATTTGAACCACTCTTAGATGAGATGGAAAAAAAAATAGGGGTAAGGTTTTTCAATTTTTATTACGTATTGGGTATATAAATGGTACTTACGGGGAATATTTGTAAAGCTTAAACCGTAGTCTATCATTCTGTACCAATTTTTTCATAACTGAGAGGTACCAATCAACAATTTGAAGCAATCGAAAGAAAAACTTTTAACGAAAACGAAATTTTCCAAAATTTCGTTGAGTGGGTCTAGAAAAGGGGCCTGTTCCAACATTGCGTACAGGTTTTGCTCATGTTGATATGTTTAATTTTGAAGAGGGGATATAGCAGGACTGAAAAATGTGGGTGGGGTTCATAAGTGGGGGGGGGGGGGCACAGAGGGGNGGGGGGGGGGGGTGCACAGAGGGGGTTATTCCAGCTATAACTATATCATCTTCTATTTGAACGTCATTATTGAATTCATTTCCTGAAAAGCTGATTATAGAGCTCACAAGTAGGAATGAAGTGACAGTAAATAGTAGCCTGCGAAATTTCAAAGAAGCGCGCATAGGTGACTAATTGGCTCAAAATCGTATATAAGTCCCTGCGACTTAGATGAGAAGAAGCAAATTAACCTACGCTATATTTTAGCTGGCATGTAACATTTTGTCTCTCTAAGCATAAACACGACCTCTAGGAATGCAGTCTTGTAACAGTTTTACCCCCGTTTCCCTCCTAACTCGAACAACGTTCGGATGCAGTCAAAATGTGTGAAAGAGGCATTTATGCATTATAGTCAGATAAAGCTTAATAATCTGAAGTAGAGGCGTTATTCCACCCTCACTTCTAAATTATTATCACTCTTACTGATATTCACAAGATGAATAATACATAACTAGAATATCGCAGTTGCTGTGAATTTAGTTTCTGCATATTGTCATTTCGACAACTTATGCATCTTCCGTGCAGATCAAATCAAAATATTTGGAAGAGCAAAATTCGAAACTGAGATGAATAGTGAATAACTAAAATACCGAACTTACTTAAAATTTAGTTTCTAAAGACAGCCATTTAGACAACTTATGTCTCTTCAATGCAGATTTTTTATTCATTGCCATTTTGAAATTAAATTTGAACATACTTTTAATCATTAAAACACAGTGAAATCAACCAGTTTCATGTCCACGTTAATAATATTCTTAAAAGATAACGTCTTGAATTAACAATGAAGGGATATGGAGTAAATGCAAATGAGACAAAGTCTCTACAAATACATGGTAATACTAAGCAATGGAACAACGCTTTTATTGTAGTTCTTCATCTTGAAGCCACCATGAAGCCTTCAACAATGAGTTTTACTTATACCGCAGAGCAAGTTCAAGACGGCCCCTAGCACCGGTTTGAGCGGAATTCATTGCTAATTGTCGAGCAACGCTACATCCATGCTTTTTTTACCTTTTGATCCATGGACGCGGGATCGTCAACAAACATAAACTTGACTGGCAAAGTTTTCTTACCATCGCTGTCATCCATCGCCCGACAAAAAGTCAATAGAAGACGATCACAACATTTGAACAACCTTAGGGCACTCATCGATGTAATAGTAAGAAAACTTTGAATAATAAAATCATGAGACGTGAGTACAATAAACAGGTGATCAGAATAACAATTTTAAATTACAAAAATATTTTTAAAAAGGCCATAATGTGAAAGCATGATAGCGCATCCATATGAGAAATTCTCTCAAGAACAAGTGCACCGTATAACTGAAATGTATATAGAGCATGCATCTCTCTCACAGGGAATATTTTTACGGACTCCACACTGCAGGAGAGCTTGTTTAAAATATAGCCTCTGAACGAATGAAAATGAAAAACAGTGACATGTTTAAATCACTTCAACTAAAAATATGTTTTTCAGCAGTTAAAAACGAAATATAGTTTGCTTATCAACGCGAGAATATGGACCTATGCATAAAAGTACTTGATCAAACATTGTCTCGGTTGTCGCTCCTTTTCCATTATGAACCATGCTTTTTTTTTTATATATATAATAATGTTGCCGCTCTGTACTGTCAGGCTTTTGAAGAGAGTACTGGGGTATCAATTTATCATTTACGTTTTGCTCATGTAACCAATAATTGGGTAATTTCCGATATTTTTTTTACAAAATATGGGAATCAAGAAATTAAGAATGGAGTCTAATAATCCAAAAATCATTGGAAAATGCTCCTTGTAATAAGAAAATCAGCTGTCCAATAAAACTCTTATTTGTCAGGTAAACAAGAAGCTATACAAAAGGAAGTGCATTAAACAATAATGAAAATGATTAATTGAAATAACACAAACCTTTATCAAATTATTAAAAGAATATTTACATCTTTTCTTTTTTATCGACAATCACACAAGTTTAGAAATCCACTTTCGATTTACAAGGGAATTTCCAAATATACAAGGGCGATAATACATTCGATCATATCTTTTCAATGGTAAAGGGTTAAATAACATAAAAGAAAATTGTTTATGTTCTAGTTCGTGAACTCAAACGAACATAAATTATTTGATTATTTGACAGTTGTATATATGAACAGCTCACCTGGACAGTACAGTACAGTTCAGACAAAAGCAAAAAAAAAAGGAAAAAAAAGAAAGAAATTCTTATGAAGAGTTAAATTAAATGACAAATTAAATATCCCTATGTTATATTAATCCAGTATTAATACCCCGTCAAGTATACATGCATGCACTAGACTACAGACAGAAACAACGACAGTAGAATACCGAAGGAACAAGGAAAGCGATGACCACAAAAATCTAAGTCCAAAGACATGGCAAAAACGACAACAGATAAAGACAAAACAAGGACGCGAGACAGCCACAATGCACGGTAACAAAAAGACAACACCAAAAACCAAGGCACTCACAGTGTGAACTCCCATGAAAACCGGGAGTGACATCAGGTGCTCCGGAAGGGTTAGTATGTCCTACTCCGCCAGCGGCACCCGTCACACCACCAGTGAGCCAATCCAGGGCCGATCGAGTCAAATCCGGCCATGTCTAATCCGTGAAGACGTGAAATCTAGCTGAAAATGTCCGTTCCCACCTGGGGCACAGACACGTCACACCTGTCAATGATGTCATGGTGACCGGCCATAGAATTTCTGAAGAGATGAAAGTAACAAAGGTTGAAAAAATCCCTGACTAAGCAATTTTGGGACAGTGTTTAAAGAAACTGCTCATAATTTTAGCTCTAAAATGAGAGATCACTGATATAATTCTATAAAATTGCTGATCTGTAATGATTAAGATAAAATTAAAACCCCATGGTAGAATGTTCTTAGTTAATTTAAACCCCATTAGAGACTAGATTTTATAGACCCTTCAGCTCAAAGCCAATTTAACGGAATCATGAAGAATATCCGGTCAATATCCCCTATAAGTTACGTCCTAGTTTTTCCGGATTTTTTTTCATTTTTCGACATTTTTTAACAACATTTCCGTAAAAACGAGGGTGAGAAATGCCTTTGGTAATAAGCTGTTTCAGAGCAGCTATATAAGCTGATGATGTCCATTTTTTGTCAGATGCCCAAAAATGACGCACAGTTAAACCCCTGTACTACCAAAAGATAACACTTAATTCTCTTTCAAGCCGCTCTTAAGTTATTTCTTGTAGGAGGGTAACTAGAAAAGTAATAATTATCGTAAGACTATCTTTTCTTGCTCTTAGACGTTTTTAACTGTAACTGCAAAATGCTACCAGCATTCAGTAAGTGAACAAAATTAAGAGAGGTCCAGAGTACCCTTAAATATAGTATTGCAAAATGGTACTTGTTCTAGGATTGCTTTTGAAGACCTCAGACATCAAATATTCTTGTGTGGCTACATGACGCACACATACATTATCAGCTTAAACGCATCATCCTTAACGAACGGAATACTGGAGGAAAATTTTAATTGGGGCGATGGCGATTTTAGAAAATATATATCCTTTATCTGTTGAAATACAATCTTTCAAAGTTATTTTTTTATAAAACTTTTTTTTCTTTTACATTATTATTTGCCCTTTATTTGTTAATATTGGACAAAGTTAAGGATAATCAACATTAGTTGTCGAACCACAGCTCCTAGCTAAAACATTTCATATGGTCCACAATATTACAAAACATATAAGGACCTACAATTGCGCAGCTAGATCAACATTTGGTAGACATCTTGACCGAAGGGTTGTGAAGGTAGAGTATGATAAGTGAAAAAAATGCCTTTAAACTGAGGAATAATGTCCCATTAATCTTGCTAGAAAAATTGAAAGAACAGGAGAAAGTATTCGATCGTAAGAGCGCTTTGCCTAATAGCTGAACAAAATTTTGAAGTGAATCAAACAAAGGGTTTTAAAATCCTGCTGTGAACCCGATCGGTGCAGAATTCGAGTTCACCGGTGCAGCGGAACTAAGATGGAGGACAAAGTCATTTGTAACAGGTAGGGTCATTTATTTTTACCTCGTAAACAAAAATGGTTAACTGAATTTCCTATGCGTTTGTTAATACTTACGAGTATATCATCAAAGTTGATAACTGTTTACTTTTGTATCCATCAGATATCATTTACTTTTAGGAAAACCTGTCAGAAAACGGCCTTCCATTCCAACGCGTATTTGAAGCGTAAGCGTATGACTTTATTTTCCAGATATATTTTTACTAACTGCATGAATGTATGAAGATGAAGAACAACAATAAAAGCGTTGTTCCATTGCTTTTTACCATGTATTTGTAGAGACTTTGTCTCATGTGCATTTACTCCATATCCCGTCCTTGCTTATGGTAATTTCATTGGAAACACCAAGAATATGGTCCAGAATAATTATTTTAATAAGTTTTGTTCATATTCACGGTGTAGACTTGCGATAATTGATCAGTTTTTACCAGTAAAATTTACTGTGTAGATCCAAAATCGCTATTGATTGAACAAATTCTGGAAACGGTTTAGATTATAAACAGGACAATTCAAAATTTACTGAAATAGTATTACAAGGACGGTAGCGCATATTTACACTCCTGAATTCCAGATGGTCTCATCAAAATGTGGAGACATCAAAAAGATATCTTCAACTTTAGAGTATGTGTGACGAGATGTTCACAAAAAGGTGCAAGGCAAGTTGATTTCCCTGCGTTCATACACATCTGAGATCGGTTATAATAATCACAGAATGCAATTCCTTCCGATATTGTCATACGGAAATTTCAACTTCACGCTTTGCAAAATGTATTGAAATGATGCAGCAACAATATCACTGTGTATATCGTTAAATTATTTCAGTGATGATTCCATTGTGTAGAAGGAGGTTTCTCTGAAAATAACATGATCGGATTACCAAAAGCAAATGACATACCCAATGATCTTTACAGAAATAGGAATGGTCAAAACACTAATATATTTGTATGTTTCGACTTTCTATCATTTATAGAGATTGTCTCTCACAACTGATGAACACAATTTCATCGGCATTTTACTCAAAATAGAATTGAGGGTTTTGGCTTTTTCGTATTTCGTAAAAAGTAATAACCCAAATTTTATAAACAGCTTAAAAATTGAACGAACAAGTATGATTCCTTTTGATTTCTAATAAAACAAGCTTAGTTAGAACTTATGAAAAAAATAATTTACGATATACACATTATGTCCCGTCTATCCGATTTATGTTTTATACGTTTTTCGCGATCTCATTGAACCTTTATTACATGGACTTAGCATAACATATTTTTTATTTGGAATAATGCCCCGGACTAACGCCTTTTAATAAACAATAAATTGCCCCTTACTACTTGAAGCCCACTATTAAATCAGATATTCCCTGATGTTCAACAAGCCTTGCAAATTTAAACCAGATAAAACGTTTGTTGAATTATCAAAATAAATTTTCACGATAACACTTCTTGATGCACATAATAAATTATTGTAACAAAGTATTGGATATTCCTTACAAAAATTATACCAGATAACATAACCCTGACGTACATCCCTTACGCTATTTCATTAATCTGAATGGTTATGGCTCAATTATATCGGGATTATTCGTTTTAAACCTTCCTACCAGACAGAGAAAAAATCAAGCCATTACAAACCTGTTCATTAAATTTGAGGAAAGAATTCTTACTTCTACAAAACCTACTTGACTAATACAATTCTTTACCTCACATTAACTAAAATATTGTTTTCCTGATATTCATAAGTCTTTACGAAAAAGGGGAGGTTTGGGTACCCACAAACCGGTTTAACACTACCGCCGGCTTTTGCTAGTGCCGGTACCAAGTCCGGCTGTCCCGAGTTCCTATCGTTGTCTATGTTTGTCTTTTGTCTTATACGTTTTTTTTGTGTAGTTCCCTTGCAAATTGTTGCATGTAATTATAATTTTCAGCCATTGTAGGTGTTTACTGTTATCCATTTTTTAACATTTACGAAAAAGTTTTCCAAACAATGTGTTGGACATTGGTCCAAATTGTCATTCCTACGTTATATTTAGTCAAAATAATATATACTGTACAGAAAGGTTTTTAAATTTTAGAATTGGAAAATTTGAACGTCACGACAAGGAATACGCGTGGAAGAGAATACTCACCTTTTTAAAGTCCTGATCCTCCTCATGACACAAAATTGTCAAATTTTTTGAATGGTTCGGAACCTAAAACAGCACCTTAACTTTGCACAAATTCTTAATACAATGTATTTGGGTGAACTATAATACCATTAACTTTTTGAAATAATGCAATAATTTAGTATGATTATTGCACAAGTTTGCGGATCTAGAGATGCTATTTAGGTTGTGTCGAAACCCCGTCCCCTTTTCATGCAAAATGTAGGCAAAAAGACCAAAAAATGGCACAATCAATCCAACGCATCTTTTTTTAGAATAGACCAACTCCAAAATGCAACGTCATTATGAGATTGTCTTTGTTCTAAACGTTTAGTTTGATCGGTCAAAACATTACTAAAACGATGAGTTTGGGAAATGTCGTTTACGTGAACGGAAGTTGAATTTCTGAATCGGTCCATTTTATTAGAAATCACTTTTTCCAAAGGTTTGATATACCGTAGTATTGGCCATGAATTAAATCAAATAATCAATATTAAATAGTTATCATGCAGAATATAGGTGATGAAAAATTACCTTTCATGTGGGACCAAAAATTTATAGAAATAACAAGCAAGGGAAAATCAAATTTTCACGATTTAATAAAGACTGTAAAAAAATTTGGAGCGTCTTTTATTTCATACTTTTAGAGTGCGTATAGTCATAATTTATTTTTATGTATATTTCAAAACCCATCTGCTCTATGGCCTATATATCTATTGGTAAAAGTGGTTTTGTTTTAAAGTAACATTATTGAAATGGCGTGCATCAATGAGTTGTGTTAAACATTAATCTATTTATATGGTGATAAGGTTTAAACCTCGGGATATATCATCCTTTCAATAAAATAAAATACAAACTAGAGGCTCAAAGACTGAGCCTGTATCGCTCACCTGACAAAATACTTCTCTGCCATGCATGACCAAAAATGATATTTTTTACCAATGGAGGTCTAATGTTTAGCTATGTTCTCTATTAGCACCTGTGTTTTTTGTCCTATTGAAATGAGTAAACTTTGCAAAGAACCTTCTACTCATCATTCCAATACAATTTGCTTCAACAGTTTCAGAGAAGATGATGAAAATGTGATTTTTCCCGTAAAGTCCAATGTAAAGTAAAACATACATTCTGTGTTGGCCGCCATGTTTTTTGTCAAATAAGAACACAATATGCAATCTTTGTAATTAACCTTTAGTACATCAGTCCTATATTGTTGGATTAAATTTGCTACAGCGGTTTCAGAGGAAAAGATGAAAATGTGATTTTTCAATAATGTCCAATTTTAAACTATGTTCCTTGCTGGTAGCCATGTTTTTCATCTGATCAGATCGGAATGAGCAATCTTTGTAAAGGACATTTAGTATATCATTCCTGTAAAGTTTGGTTGAATTTGCTTCAGCGGTTTCAGAGGAAAAGACGAAAATGTGATTTTTCCTTAGGTTCCAATATTTAACTATGTTCCGTGCTGGCAGCCATGTTTTTTTATCGGATCGGAACAAAATGAGCAATCTTAGTGAAGGACCTGAAGTACATCATTCCATAAAGTTTTGTTGAATTTACTTCAGCGGTTTTAGAGGAAAAGACGAAAATGTGATTTTTTCCCATAGGGTCCAATGTTAAAACCTCAGTTCCGCGCTGGCGGCCATGTTTTTTATCGGATCGGAACAAAATAAGCATTCTAAGTGAATAATCTCTAGTACATCATTCCTGTAAAGTTTTGTTGAATTTGCTTCAGCAGTTTCAAAGGAAAAGATGAAAATGTGATTTTTCCCATAGGGTCAAATGTTAAACCTAAGTTCCACGCTGGCGGCCATGTTTAATATCTGATCCGAAAAAAGGGAAAATTCTTGTGGAGGACCTCTAGTACATCATTGCTGTAAAGTTTGGTTGAATTTGCTTCAGCGGTTTCAGAGGAAAAGATGAAAAATATGATTTTTCCCATAGGGTCAAATGTTATACCTAAGTTCCGCGCTGGCGGCCATGTTTTTTATCGGTTCAAAACAAAATGACCATTCTTAGTGAAGGACCTCTAGTACATCATTTCTGTAAAGTTTTGTTGAATGTTCTTCAGCCGTTTCTGAGGAAAAGATGAAAATGTGATTTTCTCATTGCATAGTTATTTTGAAATTGACTTTGATAAAGTCTTCGTTGTTCTGATTCTTTCTTATTTAATTGTCCACTTAGTTTTCCTATTGTCCAGTTGGATGGATTAGCTAAGTCCCACTATCTTGAAGATATTACTTTCTGCTAGGGAGACACCCTATCTATTTTTGATGTACACCACCTTCTCTTCCAGGCATTTATTTTCCTCACTAAAATTCTTATGTTTTTGAATTATGTTTCCCAAGATTTAAATAAAAATAAAGTTTATGATTCAATATCTCCGAACAAATTGTTCATGAAATTTCTCATACACAACTTGACCAGTCTGCAATAAACTAGAAACTGAAATACAAAGCCCATGCCATGACCCTTACACACAGTTGCAATTTTGATGATGTCCAGATGTTTGTGTTATAAATATTAGACAGTGTTTGTTTCTCCACATGACTATATGACTATTCTGTCAAACAAGAAATTTGTTTTGGTGTATCAGTAAACATGGTTTATGTGATAAGGAATGATCCTGCTGTGAAACATTGGTCTGATCTATGTGTCCAGTGTTTTACTAATTTAAGCAGTCTGTTATAACTGTAAACTGATGATTTTGATATGATAATTGATTATTGTATAAACACTGCTTAAATTCTCATTTAAACATCAATACAAGACTTCATTTATAGCCAAAGTATTGGCAAACAGGAAGCAGTCCTGCCATGAACCTGAAGATCGTTCACACAATACAACTCATCATTTTCAAGCTGCAGATCAAATTTCATATAACTCCCACTGATTCAAGCCAAGAAATCTTTGAAGGAAAAAAATGTTGACAGATAGACATTTGGAATGACAGACAGACAAAATAAAACTAATTATCCAATCAATTCCACTGATACGAGTCAAAAGATATGGATTATAATTAATAAAGAAAGGATCAGAAAACAGAAAGTGGTAACCAGACAAACCCCCAAATCCATTACACAATATAACTCATCCTTTCCAAGCCTCTGACCTTAAAATTAAATCACTCCCTCCAATGCAAGCCAAGAAATCTATGACGAAAAATTTGGTTAATAGTTAAAATAAAAATGTGAACAAACATGATATTGTACCCTGACAAACTCAAAAATAAATACACAAAAAGACTCACAGTAAAAATCAAACTGGAAAAAAGTCCAACTTATCAAGACAATGAAGTACATAAAACATGAAAACAATACACACAGGTACTGTCCGGACAAATGCTCGCAGTTACTGACAGCTAGCTAAGGACATAATTCCCATTGACTATGATATCAAGCCTTCTTACATATGAAACTTCAATTGAAATACTTCTAAATACATTTGGTATAACAACGTCATCAATTATGAAAGAAGAAATAAAGTTTACTTAATTTCTTAATAAACATATTCCTCTGTGAGAGGACATTGAGAGGAAGTGATATTCATCTTCAATACTCTCATCATTACCCGACAGACAAATACGCATATTTTTATCAATTTTCTTGTAATGGCCCCTCTCAATTTCTCATGTATGCACACTTAACCTAAGCTGACTTATAATGGATCTTTCCTTTTTAGATTTGCAATAATTATAGCAATATAAGGAGGGCATTTTGCTGGGATATAAGTTTTATTGAAAAATAACATTTTTTCACTACTAGCTAATGAACCTAACATGCTTTGTTTAAATTGATCAAATATTCTTTGTTTAATCTTATTGATATAAAATTGTAAATTATCCAGTTGTTAATTAAGGTTACCAAATCCTAACTTATTCAACATTTTTTTTACATGAGACATCCATATACTTTTATCTTTAATAAATTATATGTGACAGAGACAGAATAGAAAGTTTTGTCATAATATTTGTTCCAAAAGGGTCAAATATTATTTCCAAGGGAACAAACATTACAGTAGTAGACAATAGACAATATTTTATTTGCGCAAACACGTAAGGGGTAGAGAATGATAAGCCATGCTCTATGAAATAAGTGCTCGGACCTAAAGCTCCGAGCACTATATTTCATAGAGCATGGCTTATCATTCTCTAACGCATTTATCACATATTTACATTTCGAGTGGTTTAATCAATGGCTTTACAATTTCTATAATTGGTAAATTAAGATACTACATATATGACAAAAAGCCCTTTGGTAATAATCAGTTGTTTTGACCAACAATGAAATAAAATGTACTCAGTTTGTAATCACTCTTGTATCTGTTAAACTAAAAGGACGGTATGTTAGGTTTATCCTGCCATTAAAATATTATCTAATTATAGATGGATTTAGATAAGCAACTGTTGGTGTTTGGAAATCACTTTATTTGTATGTATGTATGTATTTATTTTATCCACCGAAAGTCTTCATTTCTCCCCTCTATTTTTCATAGAGCAAACTTTTTCTACTTTTTACATGTACCAAGTGAGAGATAATTTTATTGTTTAAAAATATTTTTGTTAGACAATGCATTTATTTAATGTATATTTTACAAATTTTAGTGTTTTTCACTATAATTGGCTTTCCGTATTAGTGAAAATGTATGTACTTTTGTAGTTTGTCACAAACACATTTAGTTTAATGACAATAAAGTATTTGATTTGATTTGATTTGATTTAATTACAAATTGTACAAAGCTGTAGGCAATAAAAGGATTATCTGTCTGACACTTTGGCCTGTACGAATGAATGTATTGTCTAACAAAAATTTTTAAACGATAAAATAATCCCTTACTTAGTACATGGAAAAAGTAGAAAAAGTTTGCTCTGTGAAAAATAGAGGGGTGAAAGGAAGGCTTTTGATGGACGAGAGAATGTAAGTATGTGATAAATTTACAATAAATGGTCATGGCATATAAACAAGTACACAAGAGATAACACAGAAATTTACTCATGCAGCATATCTCACTAAACAATGAAAAACAAAAACAAAAACAAAACAAATAAACAAATATAATGTAAATGAGTATTTATAATTGTTGAAGACAAATTATTTTTTCTGATTTCAAGACAGCTAGATGAAATTGGAAGACATCTTTAATACATTCAGGAGTTTGATATTTAATATTATATTAATTTTTTACTATTACACATTTTATTAAATGATTTACACGTTCAACACGGCGGGTGTCTTAGAAGAAGCAGGAGATGCTGACTCTACCGGTGCACCTGATCTCACCCATGGTTTTATATTGGGTCCGTGTTGTTCATCTTTGTGTATGAGCGTCTTCATTTTTCTTTTCTGTGCTGTACCCATGTTGTGTCTTTGTTTTTTTCTGTCCCCTTTTTTTGTTTCTGGTGTTGCCATTGTCCTTGGATTGTTCGCTTTTAGATTGACGGTTCGGTTCTCACTTACTTTATACATTGATAATATTTTATTATCAATATCCCGCTGTGCTTGGTAACAGCTACAGTCTTAAAGAAAATGTACTTCATCTACACAGAAGACATATCCTGTTTGTGAGGGGGATTTGTAGATGTCTCCCTCTTGGAGTCATAAATTTATGAGAGCTTAAGTAGCTAGGTTAACTAGCATATACCTACTTGATTGTTCAATGACTATAACAAAATGGAATGAATAAATGGGCCCACAAAGCATTCTTATATTTATACAGTCGAGGTCTGGCGGCCGCTCAATGCCTCCAGAATCTATAGATATAGCTTATGCAAAATCCTGCATTCTGGCAATTTCCTGGCACTAAATTTGACATCTTAAAAACACTGTTTTGTAGTTAAAATATATGAAAACCAATGAAGTTTCTTAGTCCAACAATGAAAAAAGTTTGAGCAGCACTTCCCCTACAAAACACACCTTTTTATTGACTACCCCCTTCCTAGTTATACCAAGCCACACAGATTGGACAAAAGAAAGAAAAGGATTGTGCAGGATAGACCCATTTATATGATATGAAGCATACACATTTCTGGCCAATCGATAGTTAAAATTAAACTTTACATACCTGAGAGACTATAATTTGTTTTACTTAATTAATCATGGTGTTATTAAAGCTGAATATGTTTGAAAGCCTTCCATAATTAAGGTCCTTTGTGTACAACATGCAATAGGCTCCCTTTTTCATCTAGTTTTCGTATTTGGCAACCTAATGGCTCCCCGTATACTTCAAAAGTTCAAAAGAAGGGGGGAACCCCAAATAAATTTACAGGGGTATCGAGAACATTTGGAAATGGGATTGGTTTGATTGGAAAGACGATCAAATAAATTTCTGCAATCTAAGTAAAGATCCTCAGCTAGCTTCTATACATCTGCACTCCTGTAAAGTTTGATTCAAGTTGCATAAGTACCTTAAGAGAAGATAGTCGATATACTTTTCCCATAGGGTCCAATGTTAAACCAGAGGCTCCCTGGAGCCTATATCGCTCACCTGGCTTTCAGTTGCCACAATCAAGCTAACATTGTAAATTATACAGTTGAACTTCAGTCTCTTAAACTTTGGTAGAGCAAACACCAACATTAACTTGGACTCTATTTTAAGTCTGATCATGTTTTACTGTACTACTACTTCTTTGTTGGGCTTTTTTGACAAAAATTGTATTGCTATTGAGGACCACTTTCGACACCAGTTTTGAAGTCGAGACATCATTTGGAAAATGGCAGTCAACAACAATTATATCTTTAAGTTACGACATCAATATCTATTTGGAAACCAAATTTCATTGAAATAGGATAATGTTGAATTTTCCCGCCTTTTTGGCGGCCATTTTGAAAATGGCAGTCAACAAACAATTTTTAACACCGGTTTTGCAGTAGTGACATCAATATCCACCTGGAAACCAAATTTCATTGAGATCAGACAATGTTGATTTGGCAGCCATTTTGAAAATAGCGGTCAACGAACAATTTTTAACATCAGTTTTGAAGTTGTTACATCAATACCTTTTTGGAAACCAAATTTCATTGAAATCGGACAATGTTGAATTTTCCCGCCTTTTTGGCGGCCGTTATGAAATGGCAGTCAAAAAACAATTTTCAACACCGGTATTGCAGTAGCAACATCAATATCCACTTGGAAACAAAATTTCATTGAAATCAGACAATGTTGAATTTTCCCGCCTTTTTTTGGCGGCCATTTTGAAAATGGGGGTCAACGAACAATTTGTAATATCAGTTTTGAAGTTGCTACATCAATACCTTTTTGGAAACCAAATTTCATTGAAATCGGACAATGTTGAATTTTCCCGCCTTTTTTGGCGGCATTTTTGAAAATGGCGGTCAAGGAACAATTTTCAACATCAGTTTTGAAGTCGCCACAGCATGGCAAACATTTCATCAATTTACACTTAACCTGTATCTTCTATAGTTTTGGAAATAAAAGATGAAAAATACAAAAATTTCAAAAATTCCGTGAAAAAAAGGCAATAACTTTTACAAAGGTTTATGGATTTTCTTCAAAATTTCAGGGTGGGTAGATCTTGATATGCTGAACATTTTTGCGATTTACACTTGACCTCAATCTGTTACAGTTTTTGAAATAAAAAATAAAAAAATGAAAAAATTTTGAAAATTTAACGGAAAAAGGGCTATAACTCCGACATGGGTTTTCAGATTTTCTTCAAAATTGCACAGTGGGTAGATCTCATCATGCTGATCATTTTTACTCCGTCAGATTTTTGATATCTGTAATGGTTTTTGAGTTATTAGCCAAAAACTGCAATTTACCCCTATGTTCTATTTTTAGCAATGGCGGCCATGTTGTTTGACCAGCCAACTAATCGAACACAATTTTGAGAAGTCATACCCTGGTGATGATTCAAGTCAAGTTTGGTTACATTTGGCCCAGCGGTTTCAGAGGAGAAGATTTTTGAAATTGTTGACGGACAGACAGACGGACGACGGACGCATAGTGAAGGCAAAAGCTCACCCTGGCATAGCCAGGTGAGCTAACTATGTCCTGCGCTGGCAGCCATATATTTTTTTCAGTGCATCAAAAAATTTTGACAATCTAAGTCAAGGACTTTCCATACATCATGCCAATAAAGTTTGCTTCAATTTGCTTAAGTAGCTTCAGAGGAGATAGCCAATATATGCCATAGGTTCCAATGTTATAACATAAACTATGTCCTGCACTGGCGGCCAGGTTTTTTGGTGGATCGAAAAAAAATCAGCAAAGTTAAGTAAAAGACCTTCCATACATCATTCCTGTAAAGTTTGGTTCAATTGCTTCAGTAGCTTTAGAGGAGATAGCAAATACATGCCTTTCCCATAGGGTCCCATGTTAAACTATGATCTGCGCTGGCTGCCATGTTTTTTGGGGCAAAATGCTTCTACGCCATACATGACTAAAATAAACAGCTGCGCCAAGTCGCATGATACGCCCGTCGTCACCCCTTCAAAACTTTAAGTAATTTTGGTAAGGGGTTCTCAATTTAGAAGCACCTATAACTGCCTAATTGAGCTTGATATCTCTTTAACAAATCAATCTGCAAAGTTTGAAGTGAGCTGATCAAAGTACTTATAAGCAAGAGTGCGACATGTAAAAAATTGCCTTAAATTTCACAAATAAAGTCCTATAGCTCTTTCAAGAAAAATCAAAATTTCACAAAAAAGTACACAGATCGTGAGGCCATCATACCCAATACCTCTACAAAGTTTGAAGTGAATTGGCCAAATGGTTGTCAAGTAAGAGGGCGACATGTAAAGGATTGCCTTAAAATTGAGGAATAAAGTCCAATAACTCTTGCAAGAAAAATCAAAATTTAATGAAGTGAGGCCATCATATACAATACCTCTACAAAGTTTGAAGTGAATTGGCCATAGGGTTGTCAAGTTAGAGCGCGACATGTAAAAAATTGCCTTAAAATTGACGAATGAAGTTTTTTCACGGATTAAAAAAATTTCGGCAAACTAAGTAAAGGACCCTCCATACAGCATTCCTGTAAAGTTTGGTTCAATTTGCTTCAGTAGCTTCAGAGGAGATAGCAAATATTTGCTTTTCCCATAGGGTCCCATGTTAAACTATGTTCTGTGCTGGCGGCCATGTTTTTTCACGGATCGAAAAAAATTTCGGCAAACTAAGTAAAAGACCTGCCATATATAATTCCTGTAAAGTTTGGTTCCATTTGCTTCAGTAGCTTCAGAGGAGATAGCAAATATATGCTTTTCCCTTAGGGTCCCATGTTAAACTATGTTCTGTGCTGGCGGCCATGTTTTTTACGGATTGAAAAAATTTCGGCAAACTAGGTAAAGGGCCTTCCATACATCATTCCTGTAAAGTTTTTTTTTCAATTTGCTTCAGTAGCTTCAGAGGAGATAGTCAATATATGCTTTTCTCATAGGGTTCAATGTAAAAGTATATTCTGCGTTGGCGGCCATGTTTTTTCGCGGATCGAAAAAATTTCAGCAAACTAAGTAAAGGACCTTCCATACATCATTCCTGTAAATTCTAGTTCCATTTGCTTCAGTAACTTCAGAGGTGATAGCAAATATTTGCTTTTCCCATAGGGTCCCATGTTAAACTATGTTCTGCGCTGGCGGCCATGTTTTTTTCACAGATCGAAAAAATTTCGGCAAACTAAGTTTAAGACCTGCCATACATAACTCCTGTAAAGTTTGGT
Source organism: Modiolus philippinarum (assembly GCA_002080025.1). Lineage (NCBI taxonomy): Eukaryota > Metazoa > Mollusca > Bivalvia > Mytilida > Modiolidae > Modiolus > Modiolus philippinarum. The sequence goes on along the minus strand of MJUU01013931.1, from coordinate 78,631 downwards.
TCCATTTGCTTCAGTTACTTCAGAGGAGATAGCAAATATTTGCTTTTCCCATTGGGTCCCATGTTAAACTATGTCCTGCGTTGGCGGCCATGCCTTTTCACGGATCAAAAAAATTTCGGCAAACTAAGTAAAGGACCCTCCATACAGCATTCCTGTAAAGTTTGGTTCAATTTGCTTCAGTAGCTTCAGAGGAGATAGCAAATATATGCTTTTCCCATAGGGTCCCATGTTAAACTATGTTCTGCGCTGGCGGCCATGTTTTTTCACGGATTGAAAAAATTTCGGCAAATTAGGTAAAGGATCTTCCATACATCATTCCTGTATAGACTGGTTCCATTTGCTTCAGTAACTTCAGAGGAGATAGCAAATATTTGCTTTTCCCATAGGGTCCCATGTTAAACTATGTTCTGCGCTGACGGCTAAGTTTTTTCACGGATCGAAAAAAAATTCGGCAAACTAAGTAACAGACCTTCCATACATCATTCCTGTAAAGTTTGGTTCCATTTGCTTCAGTTACTTCAGAGGAGATAGCAAATATTTGCTTTTCCCATTGGGTCCCATGTTAAACTATGTTCTGCGCTGGCGGCCATGTTTTTTCGCGGATCGAAAAAATTCGGCAAACTAGGTAAAGGACCTTCCATACATCATTCCTGTAAAGTTTTTTTTTTTCAATTTGCTTCAGTAGCTTCAGAGGAGATAGCAAATATTTGGTTTTCACATTGGGTCCCATGTTAAACTATGTTTTGCGCTGACGGCCATGTTTTTTCACGGATCGAAAAAAATTCGGCAAACTAAGCAACAGACCTTCCATACATCATTCCTGTAAAGTTTGGTTCCATTTGCTTCAGTTACTTCAGAGGAGATAGCAAATATTTGCTTTTCCCATTGGGTCCCATGTTAAACTATGTTCTGTGCTGGCGGCCATGTTTTTTCACGGATCAAAAAAATTTCGGCAAACTACAAAAATGTATGTAAAGGACCTTCCAAACATCATTCCTGTAAAGTTTGGTTCCATTTGCTTCAGTAACTTCAGAAGATAGCAAATATTTGCTTTTCCCATAGGGTCCCATGTTAAACTATGTTCTGCGCTGGCGGTTATGTTTTTTGGCGGATCGGAAAAATTTCGGCAAACTAAGTAAAGGACCTTCCATACATCATTCCTGTAAAGTTTGGTTGAAATTTGTCCAGTGGTTTCAGAGGAGATAGCCAAAATGTGAAAAGTTTACGGACGACGACGACGACGACGACGGACGACGGACGACGGATGCCAAGTGATGACAAAAGCTCACATGGCCTTTGGCCAGGTGAGCTAATAAAAAGTGATGTGAGTATAGGAAGTATTATGTACACAATTTTAGATTGGGAACGCTCGGGATGTCTGGGAAATATTTTATTGTTAATTTTTTTTTTATTCAGCCCGATCATTGTCAGAACTCAACCTTACTCTAAGCAATGACTAAAGAAAAAAAAATCAGATTTCAAATATTCAGAGAAAAAACGCTGCAATGTTTGTTAAAAATGCATTTTATCATTTAAATCAGCAAAGTGTATATATGCTTTGTACCATTTGAGCAATACGTTTTTTAAGTTGCAAGAAAACCTTGATATTGACAGTTCTTGAGGTAGCTAAAAGTTTGTTTCTGTAAATGGGGTTGCTTTACTGTAGTATTAAAGAAGAAGTGATGTATGAACCCTTTAGATAAAATAAATCAGTTGTATTTTCTAGATATACGTAGGACCATGCACATTACAAATTTTTACTAACATTGCCTCAACATTAATACTCGTTAACAGCACCACTTGACAAAATCTACATACATATCTTCACCATCTTTCTAAAAACAAAAGCTCTCAACCAGCGACAGGTCTCGACATATGACAAAGGGTCCCAGCTTATCAAGGTTGTGGACATTGATATGATACTCGCTTGAATCGCTCCCATCTCTGCGCGGACAATTGGTCTGTTAATATCGCATCCTATTATCCGAAGATGCTCTTTTTACAGAATCCTCTTTTTAATCAATTTAATGACTGAAAAAAACAGTTATACACGAAGTGACTTTATTACTTACCCGAAAGAAAATTTAATTTCCCCGACACTTCTAGCACTTTTGCAAAGCAGAAAGCAGGAATTTTTCAACACTTTTATATTGGAAGGAATAGCATTCTTTAATTTACAAAACATGTCTTAAAATATACGTGATAGCGAAGAAAAAAAGCCAACTTGCCTTGCACTTGTTTGTAAACATTACGTGACAAATGATCAAGATGGCAAGAATCATGGCATGTCATAAAAAGGACGAAAAATCCAACCCATTTAATTATCGACCAATTTCTTTACTAAGTTGTGTAGGGAAAGTACTGGAAAGATGTGTATATAAACATAATTATAATTATACTATTGATAATAATCTGTTATATGCATATTAATCTGGCTTTCTTAAAGGACACTCAACGATTGATCAACTTCTTGAAATTTATCATAGAACTTGCCAAAATTTAGATGATAAGAATTTTTCTGTTTTGATTTTTTGTGGTATATCAAAAGCCTTTGATAGGGTTTGGCATAAGGGACTAATTGAAAACTTACATCTTACGGGTTAGAAGGAACATTGATTGATTGGAATGGCAACTACCATAAAAATAGAAAACAAATTGTCTCAGTAAATAGTGAATCTTCTGATTTGGGTGACATCAAGGAGTACCACAGGGGGTCAATTTTGGGACCCTTATTCTTCTTGTTATATATAAACGATATAACTGATAATCTCTCAAATTAAGCCCGTTTATTTGCAGATGATATGTCCCTTGCTTATTCAGGTCAAGATGCTACAACCATAGAAAGAGAAATAAACTACGATTTATCTAAATTGAATGAATGGTCAAAATTATGGCTTGTTGATTTTAACTCCCAAAGAACAAAAACTCTTTGTATAACGAATAATAATCCCCCTAACCTTAATATACTATTTGATGGTGAAATTGTGGATCAAGTAGAAAATCACAAACATTTAGGAGTAACCCTCTCGGTGAATGGAACCTTTTCAACACATATCAATAATATTACAAACTCTGCAACGATTAAGTTACATGCCCTTCTTAGAAAATTAAAATTTGTTCTGTCAAAAAAGAGCTTATCAATTATTAATTTACGTCTTCTACGCCCCTTGTTAGAGTATGCATCCGAAGTTTGGGACGGATGCTTCCAATACGAAACTGAAAAACTAAAAAAAATCCAATTAGAAGTAGCCTGAATTGGAATTGTGACCGGTTTGCCAAAGTTTTCTAGCTTAGAATCACTCTATTTTGAAAAAGGTTGGGAATCTCTCGTCGAAAGAAGAAAACAATGTAAATTGACAACTTTTTATAAAACGCATAATAAACTCCTCCCCCCGTACCTATCTGATTGTTAACCACTTATGGTTTCCGATGTAAATCAATATACGCTCAGGAATAATGATAATTATGTACCACCAAGATAAAGGCTACGAGTTGTCGAAAAGTCTCTCATACCGTCTTCTTTTAATCTTTGGAATAATTTAAGCCCTGAAATTTGTAAATCCGGTACGCTGTCGTTATTTAAGCAAAAAATTAAACCAAAGCACCCAACTATTAATAACGAAGGTAACAGAAAATTAAACATACTTCATACCAGACTGAGACATCAATGCAGTTCTCTGAATGCCGATCTGGCAAACATTCATGTTGTAAACCATCCAAATTGCTTCTGTGATGCTCCATATGAAGATGCTATTCATTTATCTATTGAATGTCATCTCTTCAAAATAAAAGACGTGAACTTAATGGTAAAATTAATAACTTAAACATAGAAATGCACATTGAAACACTTTTATTTGGTAATGATGATGTTGATGATAAAATTAATAAAAAATTTCCGAATATGTGCGTACTTTCATTAGACAAACAAAGCGGTTCATATGATATGAAAAAGAAAGGAAATGGGGTAAATGTCAAGGAGACAACATCCCATATCCAGGTTAAAACGGCCCAAAACAAAGCATCTAGGGGTCACTGTACGGTCTTCAACACAGTGAGGAACCTCATACCATATAGCAAGCCCTAAATGACCCCAAAAAGTTAAAAAAGAGAACAAACCACATCCCATTACCCAATTATCAAGAAACTAAAATTTTATAGGAAGACAAGGACAAGCCAATAACCAACATATTCCTGACTTTGGACAGGCACAAAAATTGCAGTGGGGTTTAACTCGTTTCCTGGATCCAAACCCTCCCCTATGTGTGATGAATGGCTAAAATAAATACACAAAAAGACTCACAGTAAAAATCAAACTAGAAAAAAGTCCAACTTATCGAGACGAGTACGATGTATGCTAGCTTAATTTCTTAATGTCTTAAATTCTTAATTCTTTCTTTCTTTCTTTCTCCTTATATATGTATATTTATTATTCCATTGTGAATAGATAACTTTGTATGTGTATATCTTGTATGCCGCCATACTGTGTGTAATATGATTAAGGAGAGAGCACATATCAATTGGTATAATTGTTGCCCAATCCCATTGTTTTTCTGTGCAATAAAATATTATTAAACTAATTAAACTAGACAGATGATCTCAACCGAAATGTTGCAGATACCGTTTTTCTGTCTCTACATTTTGTTGAGACCATCGGGTTTACCAATCGTGAAAACATACTCTACCGTCCTTGGAATATCCATTTCAGTTCATTTTAAAATTTTACTGTTTTAATCTAAGCCGTTTATTGTTGTTAAGCTATCGTTTCCAGAATTTGTTCAAAGCCGTTTATTGTTGTTAAGCTATCTTTTCCAGAATTTGTTCAATCAACAGCGATTTCAGATCTACACAGTTAACTATTCTGGCAAAAACTTATCAATTATCGCAAGTCTACACCGTGAATACAAACAAAAACAAGGTCCCTAAAAACTTATCAAAATGATTATTCCAGACCACATTCTTGGTGTTTCCAATGAAAGACCAATACCAAATTACCATACATTCATGCAATTATTTAGACAAAATTTTAGTAAAGAAATATGCGGAAAATAAAGTCGATCTTAATCTTCAAATACGTGTTGGAATGGAAGGCCGTTTTCTGACAGGTTTTCTTCAAAGTAAATGATATCTGATGGATACAAGAGTAAAACAGAAATCAACTTTGATGATATAACCATAAGTATTAACAAATGGATAGGAAATTCAGTTAACCATTTTTGTTTATGAGGTACAAATGACTTTGTCCTCCATCTTGGTTCCCCTACACCGGTGAGCTCGAATTCTGCACTGATCGGGTTCACAACACTGAAAGTTGGATCGCGATATATTCAACGGACGAACGAACAGACGTACATCAGTATAGCATTAGATGGGCGATTTCTAGCAGCCAAATCTTGTATGTTCTTGTTTTTGTTTTTTACTTTCATTTCAAAACTTAAAGATTATTTCCAAACTTCTCTATGAGCTAGGAATTGCAGTGTTATGATCTAAAGTTATGTATGTATAAAAATACAAAAATACCAAAGTACATCATGAACAGTAAAATTTCCCTATGCTGTACACGTGTTTCAAGGAGTAACCTCTCATCAGCAGCATTAGAATCAAATAATATGGAAAGTAATGATCCAAACAATAGTCAGAAAAGAAGTACTCAATACCAAAAATACCGAAATAGGAAGCCAAATCCTGTACTAAGGACATAAATTTATACCAAATTTGGAAACGGCGTATGGCACATTTGCAAACTATATGCAACAATTCTACAACAAAATTAAATCCTAAAACATCTGGGAGTTGTTTAAAAATTTGGCCCCTTTGGGCTTTTTGTTCGTTTTTTTTTTGTTTGCGGATTCAATATTTCGAAATCTTATTCCGCATCTACAATGCCCTTGTATCAATTATTAAACAAAATTAATTTCCTAATTCCAAAATTGTAGAAGGAGTTCAAGTCACTAGAACAGCATGATGAATGGACGATACTATCCCCTAACTTTCATTCGAAAGAGCGGGGATAAAAACAAAGGAAACAAAAATTCATTGAAGTGTTCTATAATTTTCCTTCAAAGCAGTCAAAATTATTCCTGACTTTCAATTAAGGCTAATAAAAAACGAGTGATGATATGTTTGCATGCAAACACAAGTCACCCAAACCAGATTCCATACTCAGGTGCTCTTTGAAAGAATGTTGTGATGTAAATTTATCACCAATGATTGTAATAATGTTTTCCGAGTTTATTGTTTTTTTATTCCTCATATCAGAATTAGTGTTTAAAATTCATTATGTTTTCGTCTATCAGTGCTAGTAGTGCTTTGATTCGCAGCTTAAATTATTTTCTTTATTGTGTCAGAAAGAAAGTTGCGTCATAATGTTCTCATTATTGATTCATCACTGAAACCAATATTCCAAGCTTAATATGGGTATTTATTGATATTTTAACATGAAATAAAGTTTTGGGGTGTGACCTTGACCTTTGACCTTGACCTCATTTTGAAGGTCTCGTCTTCCTGAACATTTTGTATGTTGAATGTATTTTTGTATCTTCAACGGTATTTGAGCTATAAGCAAAAAACCTCAAAATCGGACATCAAAATTGGTTTTTGGTCCATAGGTCGAAAACGGTTGGTCCAATAATTTTGGACCCATGTAACAAATGTAGATCTTAACAAGACACACATTTTTGCAATTACATGTTTTCAGCTATCTATTACCGTTTAAGAGTTATAACTAAAAACAAGGTATAGGGTCAAAGTTCAAAGTGACCAATGACCTTTGCCTTGGCATTTTTAAATGTAACACATATCCCCTAAGTTGAATGGAAAAGGTTCCAGGTTTCTATCTCTTACCGTTTTCGAGAAAAAAAAAAACATGTTTAAAGATATGACGAAATTTTCAAGGGGCATAACTCACGAAGGGTTGACCATAGAGTTTCGGTCCAAATGTAACGAATGTCCGTCATGACCTAACAAACATGTTGTCATTACATTTAATCATCTATCTTTTACAGTTTCAGAGTTATTCCAATAAGAATGTTTAAGGTCAAAGTTCAAAGTGACCAATGACCGTGGTCATTTTGGAAATTTTTAGACCTTCCTGCACATCTTGAGGTCGGTATCTACAATGGTTCCAAGTTTCATAAAGTTTGGTCCATCCATCTCTGAGAAAATGTTTGGACAATGTTTGAAAAATCATTAAGGAATAATAATGATAATAATAAGAAACAGAGTAAACACAACTAGATTTGCAATTGCAAGCAATAGCTGATGTCGCCCCTGGCAGCCAATTCGATGATTCCACCTTGTTCGCAGCGTCAAAATCTACCTAGAAATCAATTTTCGTTGAAATCGGACAAAGTTGAAATTTTGACGTATTTCGACAGCCATCTTGGAAATGTCGGCCATTTTGAATTTTTTTTTGTTGCATGCCCATCTTCTTATGGTGATTCAACTTTTTGCAAAATATGAAAGAATTCTTTGAAGTCATCTTGGAGATTTTATGATTTTCATGGAAATTTGACTAATTCAAAACATTGACGTAACTTGGCAGCCATCTTGAAACTGGCAGCCATTTTGAAAATTTTTTTTTGGTGGAGACACAACTTCATAAGGTGATCCAACTTTGTACCAAATATGAATGAATTCTGTCCAGGCATCTCTGAGAATGAAGCCGGACAAAAATCATTGGAAGAAAGAAAGCGTAATAATAATAATAATAGAGAAACAGACAAAAAACCAATATGTCGTCCCGCCTACGTCTGGGGCGACATTATAAGTCACCAAACTTCGTTTGGGCGACTTAATAAGGGGTTCACCATTTAATTTTCTGGGGAGTGTTAGGGCGACTTTGTGTAGAAAAGTTATTTATATATATGTCCGTCTCTAACCAATTATTTGTTTTTACAAATTGTCACATCAAATTATTAACGTGTATTTTTCCTAAAAAAATTCTTTTCAAAACAAATTGAATCATCTATTTACATGACAAGTAGGATTGCAATATTTTCATTGGCACCAAGAAAATTTTATTTATTTACAAATCATCCCCTAAAAAATCGAACCTTTGTCCCCCAATGGAGTAAAATGGTATTTTCCAACAGATGCTAACACACACAAAGAAATTTTAAGAAGGGAAATCGGTAGATTTTTATTAAGAAAGCTGTTCTTAAGATAACCAAAATTTATTTTTACTTTGGGACAACAACTAGTTATAAATGTACAGTAAGTACATGTAATAACATACTGGTCTTAAACAAGTCAAAGATATATATTCTTACTAGGGGGGTGGGTGGGCGGTAAGAATTTGCTGTCCTGGGCCTAGTAATTTTAAAACCCCATCTTATGTACGATATTACAGAAATCTTACGAGAAGATGAAGACAGAACCACGTCTGCTTTACTAGTGTTACTAGAAACAATCTTTTGCCTCACGTAAAAAAAAACAAATATGTAATTTAAGATCGGAACTTGAGAAGCTATCTAATAAAAATCTACTAATTTACCTTTTTGGATTTATTGTGTGTTATAGATAATGTTGGAAAAGATAACTTCTTACAAGATATATATATATATATGTAAAAAAAGGTCAAAATAATCAGGTCAAAAAAGACAAATTATGAAATAAAACGAACTGAAATGACGAAAAGAGAGAGAAAGGTGAAATGCTCAACGTTTTGGCCTATTGGCTACAACTAGTGGGTAAAAGGGAACAAAAACAAAAAGAAGCAGTGATGATATGTTTGTCACCCAAACCAGATTCCATACTCAATTTCTCTTCGAAAGAGTGATGTGCTGTAAATTTATCCCAAATGATTGTAATAATGTGTTCTGAAATATTTGGGTTTTTTTATTCTTCATATAAGAATTAGTGTCTTAAATTCATTCTGTTTTCGTCTATCAGTGCAAGTAGTGCTTTGATTCACAAGTTAAGTCATTCTCTTGATTGTGTCAAAAACAAAGTTGCGTCATACTGTTTTTATTATTGATTCACAGATGAAACCAGCATTCCAAGCTAAATATGTGTAAATACATGTGTAAATACAGTGAAACTTCTCCAAACCGGTCCCTCTTAAAACCGGTTTTCCCTCCATACCGGCCAAAATATTAAGTCCTGGCCAGTTTCCTTGAAACTATATGTTAATTTCATTCGGAAAACCGGCCACCCCTCTACTCCGGATATCGGCCGATTCTTGACAATTTGCATAGTACAAATGCGTGTAAATTAACCCCATAAAACCGGTCGGTCGGTCATTTCCTAATTGACAAATACAGGTAACCCGAGAAATCGTTGTGTAAACATTACAGGTAATTATGTCAAATGAGGTCATCTCCACATACATTGTATAATAGATTATCCTGTCACTTCCTGGTCAATACCCAAGTCCATTTAAATAACTGATTATTAATGACAGTTTATTTGATTGCATTCATAAACAAGTTTACTTGATTGCATTCATAAAATGTAAAATAAATAACGATTGATAATTATTGATTTAATTACCTTTGATCTCTTAATTAACATGAACAGAAATCACAGGTATTCCTTTAATGTTTAAAACATGTAAAATGTGCAAGCTGCAAAAGTAGCATAAATAGCGACTTTTCTCGATGTATTCATCAATCATGTCTCGTCCAGCGAAACGTCAACGTACAGAACTATCACTCAGTGATAAAGTTCAACTGATCAAAGATCATGAGTCAACACCAAAGGTATCTCAACGTGAGCTTGCCGAAAAGTACAAAGTAGGCAAATCAACAGTCGGTGACATAATACGCAAGAAAGACACGTATATGGA